>CAAKHD010004628.1:107928-136343 GCA_901007705.1 Fistularia tabacaria
CCACCAAAAAAAAAGGGGGCTTTTCTTCACCCCCCCGGCCCCCCCCCCCCCCCCCCCCCCTGCTCTTCTCCCCTCTGCTGCCCAGCACCCACCCCAGCAATCTTCCAGATCGCTCCTCCCTCTCACCCTCCCCTCACTTCCGAAACCTCTTGCTCAGTTCCTGCTCCTCCTCTTTCGGCTTTGGATGTCCTCCTTCCTCACAGTATGGATTCAAGAGGGGAAGGAGGAGAGGGTTGGATGGAGGACCAGTGGGAGAAATGGTAGGAAACCTTTTTTGATTTTACTCATTTTGCTTTTACATGCATGCAGCAACATGGCTGTGTGACCTTGTGTGCATGGATGACAGTGAGAGTGTGTAAACATTAAGATGCCAGCCCCTTGCTATATCATTGTCTCCTTGCATCTTTAAGCCCATGTCCTTGAAGGAAGCAGTACATGTATTTAGCTGTTTGTGTTAGCAGTGTGGTGGAGCTTGTAGCAGAGGATGCTGGCTAAGCTGACTGAAAATAGGACCCAAGAAACCACAGAGGATATCACACCACCCACGTTATGCTGGTTTATGTCCAAATTACAACAACATTGTCAGTTTTGTAAAAGTCCCGAATGGGTAGATCTTTTTTTTTTTTTCACACAATAAACAAAGAGATGTGTAGCATCTTACAGGGCAGTTCTGGTCTTGTGCTGGTCTTGTCCTTGCAGGAGGGCAAAGCTTAAACAATGACCAAAACCCTACCATCTCTGTATGGGACCACAAAAAGGTTTAACTCTTGTGAAAGATGGGTGAAATGAGAAAGGCATTGTAGACTTGCTGGGTAGCATTAAATAATCAATCCCAGTTTGACTATAGCATGATAAATATTTATTTTAATATTTGCACATGTTATCACTAGGAAAAAATGCAGTCCTGTTTAGACACTTGCACAAGCATATATTACAGAAAAAGCATTTGCTTGTGCTTAAGGCAATTCAGATGGTTTTCTTAGTAAATTGTTACTTACACCACAAAGATGCTTCTTGAGACAAGTTCAGTTACAATGATTATGGGTTACATGTGCAGAAGTTTTATTCTTTGCACTCTATTTTGAATCATCTGTCACCATAGGCATGATGACTTTAAAACTGGAGTGTTAGGACTGAGATTGTTCAAAGCCAGTTTAATTGTCAATTTATCCACATGTAGAAAATATACAGAGGAATCCAGAGGATGGTTCTCACTCTCCCACAGTGACATGAGATTAACAAAATAATAATAGATTACACATTAACAGTAAACTGCAAAGCAGCCATGATCGGGTCAATACCAGCCATGATATTTAATACCTTGAAGCTTTACAGGGACACTCAATCACAGTATTGAGGCCCAGGTTTTGTTTTCAGCAGTCAGTGTTTGTGAGCAAGCAGCAGGTATTTACAGAGCAGGATAATATTGGACCGAGATGAGGGCTAATAAACTGGACTGCAATGGTCAGGGCATGAGGAGGTCACTCTATCCTTCATAGCAGAACTAGCGTCTGGTGGCATAAATAACCCAATAAGCTGCCCAGTCAGCCACAGCTCTCAGACTAGTACCGGCACTTTTCCAAAATCCTAAAGTGAAACAAAGTGAAACATCCATCCAGCAGAGTCATTAATCTGTGATATCAGCTTGTTATCTTAAATATGAAGACCTAGCTGCGTGGTGTGGGACAAACTAGATTTCATGGTGCTGTGAAGTAAACATATTTATGTTGACATATACATTGATCCTGTCAGTTACAGGTAATCACACTGGATATAGCACACTGATAATATCTGACGGACTGCGGAGGTGTGGAATTTTGCATAAGTCTTCTGAATGCATGAGTTTACCTATAAAGAAAAAGAAGGGGGAAAAGACAGAAGATTCTTTTATTTTAGGTAGTACCTCAATTTCCAGTACAATATTTAATTTCAAGGTGACATTTTACTAATTGTTAAAGTCAAGCAAATGTCTTTTTATTCTATGGGATTTTTTATTTATTTATCTTTAAATGATTTAGTGAATAAAAAGCGATCCAGATCAAATCCCAAATTATAACAACAAACACTCCGTATATGTGGATGTATTGCTTAACTCTACTTGAAAGTACTGAATAACATGCTACAGTTATTCCTGAAAGATCACACAATCCAATTTTGTCTGCAGATGATCGATAAGACATTAAGCGCTTTCGTTGACACTCTTTCGTCAAACCAAGCAATTGAGGTCTTTATGACCTCGAATCAGTATGTCTGGTTAAAATGCAAGGTGTGTCTATAGATATAGGCAGATTATCATAGGCTCACAGAGTACGATTAAAAATTGAGTTTAATTGTAATTAATCCTGGAGTCATGGGAGAAAGATCACCCTCCTTAAAATAGGATGAAAATCACAGAATAGTACATTAAATATTAAACTCAAACCCCTTGAGAAAACTTGCACCTTAAGACACATTAGAAGCAAAAGTAGTTCCTGAGAAATGTTGAGTGCATAGCTTTTCATGATGATGCTTTCAATTTTTTTCATTTTCAATGTAATATCAGTTAGCTGAAGGCACTAACTCTGATATTATATTGTAAAGTTATTTACTGTTATTCAGTTATTTACTCATGTCAATATACCAGATTTACTATATCAGGAACATAGATGCTCATAGCAACCTGTTTGTTGTGACTTTTTGAACCACAGGGTTCACTGAGGTTAAAACGATGATGTCCGTTTCACCCCGATGCCACTACGACTACTTCAATGTGCTGTGTTTCACATTCAATGTTGACACAGTAGATGTGCGGTAGGCCCTTCACAACCCAACGTGTCAGCTGAGTCAGCCCCTATCGATCACATTTGTTTTTGAATGAGAGCGTAGCAAATGTTAACTGTGTTGTTTTTACACTTTCTTGAGATAATTTCACAATTTTTCAGTAAAGTAGTCAGTGAAATCGCCGCCATTGCTTGGCCATGTCATTTTGATGAAAATTTCAAAGGAGGTCATCCATTTGATTTGGGTGGTCGGTGAGTCTGTGTTTCCCTAATAGAAGTAAAATGTGAAGCGTTCTTTCATTGATGTTTTCTGGGATTCAAAATGCTAGAGCAGAGTGGATAATTTCTTTTAAAACACATTTAATTTAATACTAGCTCTTCACACAAGGTGAGGAAAGCTGAAGTCCGTCATTTCCTTAAAACCACTTATTTAGTGTGGTTTCTAATTGATTTAATACTCGTCTCTTCTTTCACTCCTAACACAGGCATATTACTGAGCAATAATTGGGACAATTCTGTTTGCCAGTTCATCAAATAGTGATGACATGAAAATGGCGCACCACTGCTGTTTTCACAGTATGTCTACCTGCTGGTATGGTAAGTTGCCTGTGTTGCAAGCTCTTCCCTAATACCTTGCAATTCATTGAAGTGACACTTTTTATCCCAGACAAAGGCAAGGGAAAGTGGCCCAACAGTGTGCATCCATTGCAGTCATTTGTTTGCCATTAGCTCTGTGCATTAAGTCTCATGGGACATGTATCTGTTGGACGTTTGTCAGAATCAGTTTTCAAAGGTCATCATTTAAAAAGATTAAAGTACTTTATTATTTATCTTTAAAAAGACATTCAGCAAAAGACTGATGTTGTGATTGACCCCTTTATTTTCTTCTTTTTAAAGTTAACTATAGCCCTCTCAAGTATTTTTATTGATTTAATCCCATCTCTGCAGCCATACTCTGACTTTATTTGTTTCCCTGTATTTTTGAGCATCCCCATGAAAATTAAGAATATCTCATTCTTAAAACAGTATATCCTTTGCAGAGTACCATTGTTTTATTTACTTTTTAAGCAAGTAGAGCAAAAACAGGAAGGACATAAACTAAGACAATAGGAATTATTGGTTTCAGCTTTAACAAACAGTAAATTGTTTATAGAAACAAAGCACAAGCACAACACGGCATGCAGGGTAACTGCTGGGGCTGCTGTAGTTCTTAAATCAAGATGGTGAAGGTCACTTCTTCACCACAGTGTATCTGTATCCATGTATTTGCTCATAATCCCTGTTTTACTAACTTTTCAGACTTGTGAATTTTTTATGCTATTCTACATTCATACTCTGTATCTTATAGTAATGGCATATTTGATTGTACTGCTCACATTCTCCCTAGCTAGTGTTTACTTGACCTCAAATAATTTTGCTCTCATACGATGGGTCCACTGTAGGACTAATGGATTACCTTCTTTTACCTACTGTACTGTCAATTTGGCTAAGGTTTGTTTGTCCTTGCATCACATGATGAACTGAAAGCTTATCTCCATGTATCTCCAATGTTGCATAAGCGTTTTTCTTTTTCTTTCTGATCAAGTTGTATGTATTAAGGACCATTTACAACCTCTCAGGCTTCTCGTGAAGCCAAAATCTGTCCACATTTTAGATTTAGTCCTCTTTCAGGGCTAACACATTTCCAAACCATTATCGTCATTTTGCTTCATCTTTTCACTCTCATATAAACACTCCCCCTCTGTGGGCCGTGCACCTGTGCCTATGAGTGTCACTGAATTTAGCAGATTCAAACTCGATTTTTTTTCCCACCCAAGTGATAATTTGCCGTATTACTTGCATTATATTATTGCCATTACAGGTCCAAGCCATGAGTAAGCCTTGCAAAGTATAGTAGCTTTGACTATAGACAGTGTTAGCGTGCTTGACATCATTCATTTGGCACGTCACTGTTCTATCTGTGCCTGATGTGTGACAATGTAATTAACTTTGCATTGTACACTCTGTTGATTTTCTCTGGTGTCGACATCCCTTCTCACTCACAACGCACTGCAGCAAAGAGGTCACTCTGTCCAGTGGTTATTCAAGGGGTTTATCGCCTGGCACATCATTTTCTACCCCCTAAGCCATCCCTTCATTCCCATTCATCGGTGACTTTTTACCCTTGAACCTCATCAAGACTACATTGATAATATCATTCTTATCCTTCAAGATGACTGTCTTTTTCTGTCTATCATAGTTTTTAATTTTTATTTTTTTTTAATTTTTATTTTTTATTTATTTATGTTTTTTCTATTGTGAAGAGTTCATTCTTGGCTAGATGCTGTTTTCCATTCCCCATTTCTGTCATTACAATTAGTGCACATTGCATTTGTTTGGTAGAAATGTCACACATCTCATGTTTTCAACTCACCTTGCTTAATAACACACTTTATGAATATAGTATTTGCTATTATAAAAATACATTAGTACATCGTCTCTATCAATACCATACATTAAAGATGGTACAATACTATTTGATCTATGAATTCTGTGTTGAAAAATACTGATTCTATTGTTTTTAGGCTTTCAATCAAGTGTTTCGTTTTTTTATGGTGTTATATTAGTGTATCATCTTTTGTTAATGGTACTGGGATTTCAAGAAAGAGTTTAAATATCTGATTTACTTTTCAAAGACTATACTGTACTATCCTACGATGGAGCACTATCCAAAACAATAGCCAGCTATTAGCGAAGAGGATAATCACAGCAGCGATGCTGTGTCTGTTATTTTATTTATAATTTTAAAGTCTTTTTCAAATTGCTTTAAGTGATTATTATCATGGAATTCTTTTATACTTAAATTACTGTCTGGTAGTCACTGTGGACGGCAAAGGAAGAATATCATTCCACAGAGAATGTTCCCTTACTGTGCACATGAAGAAAAAAAAAATTGAACTTAACTGCAGCTAGTCATCTAGGTGCCATTTTAGCAATTCAAATACATTACTCCAGCAGCTTTTTCAGTAATAGGATAGTTTATCAAAGGCAGATGATTGTGATCAGTTTTTATCCATCTGTCTGTCCAGCATACAGCGCCTGGATCAAAATTATTATTCCTCTCTGTCCCTCTTATGACTGTTATCTCCTGCTTACTTTTGGCTCAGGGTAAAGCAAGATGTTTCTTTCCCATACCCATCGTCCTCCTCCTAGTGATGTGCTAAAGACAATCACAGCTGTGTGTACATTTGCCAGAGCAGACAGCTGCTACATCTCTAAAGCTAGAAATTACATTAACATCTTCTAGCAACATGGTTATTGTAGCCCTACAGGTTCACCAAGTCTGTGACTGTTCACACTGAGGCTATTGTGATCCCTCTGACACCGTCTTTCCTACCTCTAATAATATTCCCTTGCCCTCTTTCTGCCTGAAGGCTGTTGAGTAGAGATATAACAGACAAATATAATCAATGGGGAACACTGAAGCATTGTTCCCTGGAAGATAATTGAATCCTGCAACAACCATAAGGAGTGTGAACATTCGCCTTTCACAAAAATCTTTGTTGTTGCTGCAAAACGTGACTCTTTTCCTGATCATGTATTTATAGAAGTTGATGGACATAATGTCGCACGCTAAGTGGAAATATATCTGAAAGACACACAGACAAATACTGAAGTATCTGTATCTGTATCTGTATTTATAGTGTGGTACTGCCATCAGCTGACAGTCAGTTGAAAGGAAAAATCTACGCGCAGGAATACGCGACACATGTTTTCACATTTCTGTATGTCTTAGTGCCCTTGGCTTTCATTGAGTATTACAGAAAGTGCACATGCACATAACATTCAAAAATTCTTAGTTGGAGATACCCTTCGTAAATTATCTCTTTCTTGTTGTTTGATAAACAGATTTTCAGTTGTTTTCTCAAGACAAAACAAAAAGCTTTGAGTGAGGTTTGCAACCATTGCATTCACTGCAAAGTGCCAAGCTTAATGGAAGTAAACAGCATAGTGTATTTCAAACGTCTGTCTTTGTTTGTAATACTTGTCTTAATCTATTTGATTGTTGCTTACTTTATGATTTTATTCTAGAGATGCACAGTTGGATCAACTCAGTTGTAGACCCTGTATAAGGAATTCTGTATCAGTCTTATTTACACACTGACGCAGATGTTCCTGTGGTATGTAAAATGTCAGTGTGCAAGTGTACGTCAGACTGAAGAATCCTACTTTACAAATGAGAGCTCTTTACCAGAATCTGTTTCAAAGCAACAACCAGAACTTTCTGGAAGAAAATATTAATTAGATATTTCTGCTAGATTTAATCAAGCAAGCGAGAGTAACCAGCTTCTGTTAAGATTTCTGGGTTTCTGTTCAGAGTTTTGGCATAGCGTAAATTTAACCTTTTCATGGATAGTTATGAAGGTATTATTAATGCTGTGAATTAAGATTTTTATTTGAAAGCCAAGAAAACCTGGTGCAATTGATGCATTTCTTATTACTAACATGTGTATCATATGTGCTACTCATGTTAAACTGAGAATACTGATCAGGTTAATTTTGGAGTATTGCAGTTCATGAAAACATACATACAAAATGTCCTTTTATCCTTTTGCTCTCATTAAATTCCAGATTTTCCAAAGTATAAAGCTATATTGAGGTTGTGTCTCATACGCATCAGTTTTATGCAATACTGCTCAGTACCATTGTTTTCAGAAAAAAATACAAGAAGATTATGCATGCATAGTGATTTTCATCTATGAAACTAGGTGGTCTGTTTAGAGAGGAAGCAATGTATCACCTTGGAGTTGCCACATTTTCAGACCGGTTATTTAATCAGCAAGAGATTTGGAGATGCGCCATGGCTTTGGATCTTCGGATGAGTGCTGAAGGCTTAACCAAGATTTTTCCTTTTTTTCCCTGTCACCCCGCCCCCCTAACCCACCCGAACCTTTTCCTTTCTCCTCCTAATCCCCTACTTCAACCAGGTTGACTCATGACATCAGCCTGGATGAATTTGAGGATGATGACCTGTCAGAGATTACAGAGATCACAGATGAGTGCGGGATGAGTCTCAACTGCAATGGCCCAGATATCAAGGTAAGCTCATACACTTTTACCAAATATGCTTGGTGTTCTTGCAAGGTAGCCTAAGTTTTAAAGCAGCAGATGCTTTACATCTAATGACTCATGACAAAGTGTCTTATCTCTGAAGACTATGTAGTGAAAGACTTCGAGTACTGTTATGTCCTGTGAAAGTTCATTTAAAGCTGATCTGTTTTTGCCAACTCTAAGTTGCTGTTTAAGTAAAATCTTGACTTAGGTTATTGTGTGGTTTGACAACCCTCCCAGTTTCTTAAAATCTCACAGATATACTGTCATCTCATACTTCTGTATCCATGCAAATGTCCAACCTAGATTGTTGTATTAATCAAATGGAATGATTCCGGGGTTGGGTTTGGTCAATATACCCATGTTTATATTACATCATCTAGCATTGATAGCCTGTTGCTGATATTTCTTTCAAGTCAAAACCGTTATTCTTAATTTGCTCTCATTTTAAGAGAATCTTCAATAACTTTTTTTCTTTATTTACAATTGAAAGGAAAATGTCATTAGGAAATTTTGCAATTAGTCAGCTATAAAAATGAAAATCATGAAAATTCATGGCAATCTGATGTGAGTATGTGTTCTATTCTGTTTTACATGATACCGGCAGGAGAAATAAAAAACAGGTTCATTGAGTTTGACTTGTGATATTTTCAGTTCTAAATTAAAAAAGAAATATTGACTGCATTTAGTACGAAAGTGTATTTGAAGGAACCATACCAATCTATCCCAATGGTGGCACAAATGCCTGGAGATTATATAACCTTTGAATTAAAAACTACTAAAATATTAAAGTGCATTTCCAATATATTAGTCATTGATTCATTATACCATGTTCTTTTTGAAATAACAGCTGAAATAGTCTATATACCAAAGTTGCTTTGATTAAATTAACGTACTGATTAATGATGGCTGGTTTCATGTAGCAAATGAATTATGAAATCAGAAAATAAATGATTAAGACTGAGGCAGACAACATAAGTGGATGAATAAATGTATTGAAGGAAGGAATGAAAGGGAAGTGTGGAGATTCAGTATCGTGTGGATGCTGTCAAGAATTATTTTCCATGATACAAAACTGCTGTCTGTGACCTGCACAAAATACATGTTTAGTTTGTTTGATAAAACATTTAACCTACCACCCTGAGTAGAACCCTAACTGTGTGTGACTCATGCTCCCAGTTTCCATCCATGTGATGAAATGTCCGCTTGACATTGGTTGGAAGTTCATTAACAAGTTCAATATTAGTAGTTATGAATTTTGTGCATCGTAACCAAAATATTTCTGCTGCAAGGTTTGTACGTTTTCCTTCTCTACTTTTTAATTGAAAAGGCTATTAACTTGGAAAAACTGTCCAAATTTAGGCTCAAAGGGATCAGGCTCGATTCTTAGTGGCTGCTTGTCCTCAACAGCAACTGTAATTTTGCATTCTGCCAGCAAAGGAAACTAGCCAAAGGCAGCATGGCCTCACTGTCAACAGTAAAGACATTGAATATAAACCTTTAGCCTGACTGCATATGACTGCCCCCTGCGTAACGGATGATCGTGGAAATGTCACTTTCCATTCTTGACTGTGTATAATTAATTAGCTTTGGTGAAATGATTGCCTTCAAAAACATAAGCACACCCTACTCACATTCCAGTAAAATGTGTTTTTAGTGGTAAAAAAAGTTGCTTTTCATAGTCCTAATTTTTGTAGCTTTACATCCAGACACTCAAACAGCAGATCCATGGTCTAAGAGCGCCTTTCTATGTTTTTAATCAATTTATATAAGAATGATGGTCTGTGCTCTCCATTAATTCAAAATCCCAGTGCAGGTGTTTGGTTGTTCTACTGCCCAACTTACCGGCAAAGGAATTTTTTTTTGTGTTATATCCATTAATTGCAAATGCATTTCTACATTCTGATAAAAAGTCACTGGGAGGTCAACAGTTGGATCCTGAATTTTGACAGTAAGTTTTGTGTAAGAATGACATAAGCGCTTCAATTGATTGTGTCATACTGGCAAACTCTGCTTGCTCTGTCGCTTTCAGTAACCGGTGACAGTAAAGCTGGTCCTAAATGTATAGGTTTTAAATAAGGCTGTGCAGAGGGGTTTTTGTATTGTGTTTTGTCTTTCTTCCCCTGCCTTTCTGCCTTAATTTGCCGTGGCTTTCACCATAGGGTGTGGTTGGTTGAGATAATTGACCATATTCTTCTCATATTTATTGGCCATCACTAATTGCAAGTTTCACAACACTTCACTAAAGCTGAAGAGCTGAGTCTCTCTCTCTCTCTCTCTCTCTCTCTCTCTCTCTCTCTCTCTCTCTCTCTCTCTCTGTGTGTGTGTGTGAATTGAATAATTTAAGATAAAGCAAAACATAAAAGATTATTGAGGGAGAGATGTCGAGTGGTAAAGAGTCAAGGAATAAGCAGAGGTAAATTTATTATTCTGTCAGATCTCTGCAGCTCTTTTCTCACTGAAGCCATCATCACCACCTCCTCCACTATTCAGCTCTGCTCTCGTAACCAAGGCAACAAGATGGTCGAAATGTGTTTCTTCTTTTCCAAGTGTCATTGATGCCTGCAGATGTACAGATTGTTTTAGAAGATGACCTGTGAAAAAAAAAGAAAAACTTTGTTGTTTCAGAGAGAGAGATATTTATATATCAGTCTCGGAAAGAAATCTTCCTTTTACATCTAAAAATATCCCCAATTACTTAATTTGGCATATTTCTAAGCATGTGGAGGACAAGGCAGAATCTTGGAGGGCCAAAATTCTGTTCGATGGAAATAAATAAAAAGGTAAATAGCGCATACCAGTGCAAATAGTGTGCAAAAACTGAAGTCACATAGTAAAACCCTATTTAGCAATTACTTTGTTAGTCATACTGCAGGAAAAAGGTGACACATTTGAGTTGCACTCCGGTTTGTCATTCAGTGATGCTGTTTTGGAGGTCTGTGAAACTGCTTTTCCAAGGATTAATCTTTTTAATCTTCTGTCAAGATGATTTCAGAACCTGACAGAATATGAAAAAAGGCATCTGTTGGCTTTACTGTATCTGAAATGGGGAAACAATCATTTAGTTTCACTATGATCATTATTTTACACACACATGAAAATAAGACAAAACAAACTGAACACAGGATGCGCTAATTGTACGTATGGGAAGTGAACCTGCTTTGCATGCTCATCACAGTCAAGGATTCAAGTAGTGTAAAATCTATTTATATGTGATTTGGATCAATGAAGAATAACTTAAACAGAGTTTATTTCAATTCTCTTGTATTACCTCATGGATGATATACTTTTGGGTTATAGAAATATGACTTATCTTTAAACATGGCTGTAAATATTAGACATTTTATTACTCACCCCATCTGCTAATATGTTCTTCTAAGCAGAATCATTATACTGTTTATCGCAACTCGTAAAAATGTAGCGTTCCATCTTACAGTTACACTAAAAATTAATACATTCCTCTGAATATTGAATGACTAAAGCTAGCCTTCAGATTGCGGGCTGTATAAGTAGACAGGATAAAACCAGAAATAAGGACCACTGAATGAATTATCTGATATTCTTTCTGCATCTGTTGTCTAGAGATGATATAATGAAACACTTTAGGCACAGCTTTAGTTATATCTCTTTTGTTTAGATTATTAATCAATTATACCTCTTCTGGACAGTTTAAAAATATATTCGCAGCTTGAGACAGCCTCAGAATATAATGGAGGAATGGTATTGTAAACTGAAAGCGCTATGTATAGTCTTCACTGTGCTCACATGTGGTGAACTGTGAGCTCATTATCCCGGGGGTGTTCAGGTTGCCTCTTGTGTTACCAATAATGGACGGACATATGCAGAAGGCAGGCGTGTTGTCTGTCTCTGTGGAGGGTATGGCCCAGCTGTGCTAAATAAAGGTTGGATTCAACAACTGCACCGCTTTTAAAATATTGATCTGTGTGGCGAATTTAAACAATTCTCAAAACGGTTGAAGTTTCATAAAATACATTCAATTATCTGAGACAACATTTACATTTTCCAACATTTGTACCGGTAATATGATTTGAGACTCAGAAACTAAATCATACATTAATTATTAAATTTGGTTTTGGGTAAACACAGTCACGAATACCTTTACCTGAAGTAAACCAACCAGTAATCATATATTTCTTTAGTTGTTGTCTTAGACATGTAAGTGTAACCTGTTCAGTAAAAAAACTAACAAAAGAAAACTATCTGGGTGAGAAGGCATGAAGTGATTGAAATTATATTTTCTTTGTTTCATCTCCAAAGCCTTTTCTGTAGTTTATGTCACATAGCGTGCACGATCCAAATAGTGTTGTTGTTTTTTTCTTTGAAATAAATCAGAACCACCTACTGACAAGTGTTCAGTGCTGACCCAATGTGAGACTAGATCCAGAACTCACAATACCTGTGGACAGGAAAGTTTTCCAATCTGAGCTTGCAGATACAGTATGTTCATACACCAACTCGCATTCAAAGAAACTCAACCTACAAATCTGAATGTGATTAAAATTGTAGATTTGAAAAATTCTTGTTGTGAGCAGATGGCTTCAACCAACCTGGTAGTGCACAGCCTTCCATGAAGCCCAATAGCTCATTCTTGTACTGTATATTATTCAAAAATTAAGACCCCTACGATCATAGATTTATAGAAATCAGTAGGAGCTGACTTTCTCGAACTTTTTCATCACATTTTAAAGGCTTTTTATGACAAAACTTAAAAATGCAATGGCAGTGAAGATGGAATAAATCATTCCTACAATTTGCCTCACTATTCTATTAATCCGTCCATTGACTTGGCTGCGCCACTTCAACAAGTTTCCTGACCTTTTGGATAATTTGACAAACTAAAAACATGACCTTCCTGTTAGAAGTAGTTACGGTTGTCAAATAGAATTGGTATGCACAAGGTTCTGGTCATGAAGGTTTAATGTGCAGCAACTGTTGTCCAAAGTGAAACATTGAGATGTCTGATGTTCCTCTCAGACATGAATGACACTATGAAGTATCACACAACAAAGACTGAGAGTGAGAAGATGATTCCATGCATATGTGCGTAGGTGGATTTGATCAGCAGTAATTAGCAGTAACTGGTTTGGTTATGTATCTGGGTGGGGTCAGAGAGTACTAACAGTAATGTGTATTCATATGACTACAACACTCACAGAACATCAATGTAGTAGCTGAACATTTATTTATATCCTTACAGAAGATTTATTTTTTGATGCATGTTATTCTTTTTTGGTCAAGGACAAATTCTAATTATCACAATAACATCCCTTGTTATATTGTGCATTTGATAAAAATTATACAATACAAATATGTTAACTTTTGTTACTTTTGTATTTTCTTGGATTTTTAATTAGGGACATTTTTAAACAGATAATTCCACTGCAAATGTTGTAATATTTTCAATGTTTACTCATCCCTTCAGCACAGTTTGCAAGCCAGACATTGGATGACACCCAACAACCAATACGGTTTGGAGCCATATCTTTAATACCTTTTAATTGGTTCGCAAGCAGATTCTACATTTACTGCCATGCAACAAAGGGATACCATATCAACAGCACAAGCATGAATTAGTACTAATACTTACAATTTACATCAATTTTTGTGCAAAGCAAAGTAAAATTCAATTAGATTTCAAAATCCGTTGACCCTTACCTCGACAAATGTAACATTGTAATGTATATTTAATTATCCAAAAACTTAAGTTGTAGTAGTAATAGAGCTGCTTTAAAACATTGAAATCATGCATTTCCATTTTCCTTCTTCCAATTGAAATGACAAATCCATAATAGCTTTTTCAATAGTGCTTTCTTTATCAATTAAAAAATAATTAAGCACAAAGATCTTCTCCAATACACTTGGATTTTTTTTGCCAAGCTTATGCTTTACTTACAGTGCTCTTTAAGAAATTATCAGGATATTCAAGATATCTCTACCAAATAATGTCACAGCGACCAGGTCTGACCAAAGTTCAGCATCAGTAATTTAAATAAAAGCAATGTCAGTAAGTCGTATTAGAAAATATGGGAGAGTGAATGATGAAAATTACAGTAAGAGGATAAGAGAGAGCAAAAAAGAAATCATGAGCAGAGAATAAATGCTTTAATGTAAAGAAAATGGGTTCAGAAAAACAGTGCCTATTTCCATGGCAACAATGTTTCGCATATCTACTGCGTATGTCTGAGTTGAAAATAAATGTAGTGGTGTTGCGCACTCACATTGCCCCCATGGATACAGCACACGTCATGGCCTCCACGCCGAGTAACTTAGGGAAAGTTGCTCCATAAACACATTAAAATAAGAAGGCATTGATGTTTCTGGACTTGTTTATCATTCACCTTTATTGTGCCCACTCATACTTCTACATTTCTACAGCTCCAAACCACAGTTAGAAAGTATACTTTTTTTAGCATAGTATTTTTGTCTAAATCAGGCTTGAATTTGGTGCTAAATGAAATTTCACTCCTATCATAGAAGCTGATGCCATTACACTTAGTACTATCAATGGACACTTCATTGATTTAAGAAAAAAAAAAAAAAACATGGAATGCTCTACTGTTGTTTTTTCTTGTTTTAATTTTTTGGAGGTCAGAAACTGGATAGTTTCAGATCTCTCCGTTATACTAGTTCTAAGTCTATTCTAAAAGTGTACAAAGTTGAAAAGAAAAGTATTAAACTGGCCTTTGGACCTCCGAGTTAGAACAGAAGAAAGAAGAAATGCCTTTATTGTCTCATACTGATATACATAGAGCACAACATCAACGAAATTTGACGACTGCATTTATCCCATCATGGATGAACCTTGAGCAGAAGGCAGCTAAGAAACAGCACCAGGCAAGCAGTTAGGGGTTCAGTGTCTTGCTCAACAACACTTTGACAGGCTAGGAGGAACCGGGAATCGAACCTCAGTTCCGAGGAACCGCTCTAACCCCCTGCGCCACGCCGTCCCTCAATGGGGAACGGGGATGAATTAATGCCCAAATGTTTGACAAAGCAGTCCATGTCAAAGCTGGCAGGTAGTAAGTTGGTGACATATAAGTTAAATGGTCAACATTATCCACCAGTCCCCACCACAACACTTTCAGCAAATAGCCAGTAAGAGTAAATGTCTGCCCAGCATATTGAATGCCATGAAGTAACTGAGGCAACTGACCTTACAAAATGGGGCTAGATGCACTATCTTTACTATCACTTACTGATATGAGGTCATGTGTGACAGTAGTTTTGATCTCCATAATATTTGTCTGCAATGCAGTTTCTATTGATGTTTACTGTAAATAATAAATTAAGAAGATAAAGCTAAAATCTGAATATTTTATTTGCCGTGCTGTAAAAGCATGTCTTAATGCAATATATTGGAAATTTAATCCTGTATTTATGACAATTTAGGCTTTTCATCACCACATTCCATCAAAATAATGTTTGCTACAAAGCTATTTGCACTGAATCTTTCCTTAACTTGTAAATTTTGACTGTTTATTTATTCCTCCAGTATGTGGTTTTCCCGCCTCTCCGTGCCATGCACTCTTAAATTTGACTTGTTGGCTGTGGGAACCCCCTGCCCAGGCTGCTTTGATTGGACAAGAGCTCCGCATCACAGTGTCACAGCAGCATCGAGGCAACATTTCCATCCCTTCGTCAGTGAGCCTCTTGTCTCCTGGCAACAAGGCAGGAGCCCTTTTAAAGGGGCCAGTAAGAAATTTGTCATAAAAACATATGAAGATGCGCTACAACTTGCTTCATTAGCAGTCATGGGTCTTCAGTGAGGGGAAAAATAACACAACAGAATGAAAAGGAGAGAAAGAAAATATGCTGGAAATAGTGGCAGTACTTCCAGAGAAAAAGGCAGACAGTTGTGAGATGTGACTAAGCTTAACCAGAGGATGACAAAAGCTTTTACTGGAAGATGAATGCATTCACAACCAATTAATGGTTGAAATTATTATTTTGAGAGAGTTACTCATTAAAAGGTGTATGTTGTACAAGCTCTTACTGTCATAGTAGTACTATGTGCTATAGATAATAATAATAATCATAATAATAATAATAATAATAATTAGTATTATCATTATTAATTGAAATAAATGCAATTAACCTTATTATTCCCATAATTAAAACTGTTTGTATGAATGTCAGCTCCATCAGCTCTAGGTCAGTCGGTATAGCAACTCATTTCAGCAGCTTCTTTCCTTTTAAAGGAGAAGTTGCTGTGATCCAGCATTGGTTTTTCACTGCATAGAAATGTGCTTTAAGGCAACAGCCAGCTGATTTTAATTGGATTAACCTCAATTCCATTCACCCACTTCTTGTTAGCTTACTGTCTGCAGTTACACACACAAACATTAATACAGATATGGCTTCATTTACAAAGTTATACAAACTCACCATTTGCACACATATCATGACTATACAGACAACATGAATAGATGTACATGTTTTCCTTATTAAAGAATATCGGAAAAATAACATTCACTATTAAAAAAAAAAAAAGAAATACATTAAAAAAAATTACAATTAAATGTGTTCTGAAAACAGTTCTGAGTAAGCTTCGAAATTGTGATAATCACAGAACAAATGCATAACATGCTATTTATATGAATATTGCACAAATTAATGCGTATTTTTGTTTGTGTATTGACACAAATCTTGAGTTTTTACCAAATTTTTATTGCTTTAATATTTTCAGCTTTGTTTTGTCATGATTGCTTTTAACTTTTATTAGAATTCCTTTTTAATCAAGGACCATTCTCTTTCACTGAAAGGGAAATTATATAAAAGTCCGGAAACGGCATTGGGTTAATTTTCAGTCCAAACCTAGTAGTTCTGTTGCAGCAAAATTTTTGTCTCAAATATAATTCCAGTTCAGATCCAAAGAGCCTAACCTCACATTTTGATTTCAGACCTAGACCATCTTTGTCCATTATTTCTAGATATTTGTCCTCATCGAGATGATGCAATTCAGTGATCGAATGGGTTACGTCAGATCAGTCAAAGTTAGTATAAATGCTCCTTGTTACTCTGCATTCCTTTTAACTCTATTCAAAACTGCAATTTTGCTTTCCTTGTGTATTATGCAATTGCCAAGCTGAAAATGTGTTGCATCATCATTGTATGAGTTCAGCTCTAAAACTGACAGATGGCTACATCAGTCACTCCTCAAATAGCTAATATGAACACAATGATTTCAAGTAAACAAGTAATTCAGTGAGGATTATCTGGGATTATCATTTCTGGACTATCTGTATATTATGATCAAAATGTGAAAGACTTAGTCTGAAAAAAAAACAAAGCTGTGGAGCTGAACACTGATTAAAGTCTCTGCTCCCCCCTGTTGTAAGCAGCTCAGTGTTGGCAGTGAGTGTTACAGGCTCAAGCCAGAGCAGCTTCTAATTGGTCTTTTCAATCTCCTCATTATATTTTCGCTCTCTGCTTCTCTCTGCTTCCCTGCCTCAACTGATGGATGTATCCCCCAATCACTGCAGGGCCATGTGAGGCGAGGAACCAGTAGCATGTCGGGGAGGGCTGAGCTGGGCGCTGTTGGCCAGCTCCAGGCAGAGATGCTGCATTTGGACCTCATTGACGGTGCTGACGGTTACCGCAGTGATAAAGATTCCTCGAAGGCATCCATCGCAACGTCGCCTGTCACAAAGGACCCCACAGCACCTGTTACCATGGATACCTACAGACCCAAGAGACCGACAACCCTTAACCTCTTCCCAATTGTGCCCCGCACACAGGTAGAGTGTTAGTTAACCTTATTGATATACACATGCATGCATGCATACACACACACAAGGCCCTTGACAGCTGACTGAATACTAATCAAATAGCAGAAGAGGAGGATCCTATGGTAAAGGTGACCGATGTATATTAGGCTCTCGCTTCATCCTCAAATGCAAACATGACATTTAATAACTGAAAAGTTAATTGCTGATCAGATATCACATCTGGAATCATTACAATTGTTTCTCTGATAGGATGTGTCCACTGAAATGAACAGCAACCGCTATTGTCTAGACAGTTTTTTTTTTTCTCTCTCTCTCTCGGTGCCCATCTCTTTTCGTCTTTGACTGCCATTGCTGGAGCTTGTGACTGTGTTATTGTCCCTAAAGAATATTGACTGTCAATATCAGCAAAGATTTTTTCTTTTTTGGGGGGGGGTTTGGTCTTATTTGGTTCCTACAAGATAATGTTTCTAAAAGTTTAAAGGGAAGAGGTCATGGAATGCATTATTTGATTGAGTCCACACAAGTAAAGTACATGACAGTTTCACTCTTACAGTTTACATTCAGCTTTACTGTTGAGTGATTAATTGACTCTTTATCTTGATTTTACAGCAGCTCAACTGTCAAACCAATCATAGTGACAAATATAGCATTGTAAATCGAGGAATAATGGAATAGTTATTGATGGATATTTTTGGATGAATATCATCCCTTTTAAGGGAAGAGCCAAGCTTTTCCCTTCAGGAGTGATTTCACCATGGTTCTTGGATCATCGGGATGTCAATGATAAAGGTCCAAAAAAGTCTCTGATAGATGAATACTCTTGGAACGCCATTCCTGTGCCTGAAACCCTATCATGGCAGGAAGTGTAGTTAAGACTGGCACAGAGTTGCATTGGTACCTAATCCCTAGCTGAATTAATAATACAGTATATATTTATATATAGGAATCCATGATTTGTGGCTCTCTCACACCTAACTGACTTTGTGCAGCCAGGCTCGGTTTGATCTGCAGTTACCACCAGACATCTGATAGTATTGCTTAAACATATTGGGGAGTATTGAGCTGATTGATATTTTGCTTCTTCCCTCATCTACAATAAAACTTTTTTCTTGGAGATGGGAAGCGACATGGTTGATGACTGCATTGAGGGAAAGAAAGAAAACTTAATGTGAAAGCAAACCAAAACACTTTGTTCAAATGTTACATCCTTGTTTTTGGTCAAAATATTGTGTAATCACTACAAAATTACTAATATAGCAACAATATCCAAAAGGGCTTTCAATAAAATACATTCCAATTGAAGGCACCACAAGCAACTGCAGTCTGACAACAAATGATGCCCCAATGATGAAAGCTTGTTATGCAACATAAATGGTAAAGTGCATGTGAGTGAGTCCACAGATAACTACACACTTCTTCCTTCTTCACAGTGCAGGCTGTCAACATTATCCACAAGGCAGCATTACATTTTTTCGTTGCTGAGTTCTTTGACCGGATTAAGTGATGTAGAAAAAAAAAAGGTCTTCTGTAGATGTTTGTGCCTTTATTATTTGTGTGTGTTTGTGCGTGTGTAGGTGTGCATCCATGCATGTGCTGTCATGGCCGGAAAGTGTAAAGAAGATAATTGCTCTATGATGTTTTTGTTCCTCTTGTCTCCTGAGATTTTTAGAATCTTTTGAATGTCTACAGATAAAAATAGTATATAGTAAAAGAAAAAGCATGAGAAAAATTATGTAATTTTAACATTATTTGAAATGATAATTATTTTTCTGTAATCCACCTTTGTGTTAGTTGTGACAACATTTACAATGGGGAAAATGGTTGTGTGCATGGTCATCTCTTTAATAGCTCGTCTGGACTGCGAAAGGAGGTTACCATAGTAACACAATCATAGATTGGGACAACTGGCAGATGATATGCCTTATTAAGGATTATTTAAAGTGAATTTTTTCACAAGGGACCTGCTGTAAGCTTTGCCGTTAACATATATCTATTTTAATTGTTGTGTTGGTTCATATCGTCTACTTTGAAAACTAAACAAAGAAATTCCTTTTCTACTAAGATACAAAACAATTGATTTTTCTTGAAGACAAACCAACATCCCCCCACTATCAAGCCAAAGTCATGGTCACTCATATAGTCAATCATCCCATCCCTTGCAATTTTGAAACACAGCACATGCTGGTGCAACATTGACAAGACATAGCAGATTTACATCAGTCTCTTATATAAGTGAATTTCAGCTTTATTTCCAGTTCGATTTTGGCAGTCGGCATCGAAAATATAAGCTAATGTACTTTCCTTTACTTTATTAGTTTACTTGTAGAGGATAGTGCACATTAATGATCCCTCTTTAGCAATAGGCTACTTTCTATCTGTAATCCTCATACATTTAAGACAACAGTAAAAATTATAGACATGGACATAGAATGTAATCACTATTTTTACAGACAATGTAAAACTACCTCAGTATATAACAGTGTCAGGTCTACAAATGTTAGCATTATATCTTCATAGTTAGGTAATGCAAGGAGAAATCATTGTAAAGACAAAAATCATTGTGGAATCATGCTGTAAATATTTGAATTTCTGCTATCTTAGTAGTCTAGCTTTGTACTTGAAGTGTACTGAAAGTGCTATACAAGTGGAGGCCATTCACCAAAAGTAACATATCCGTAACTAATGATGAACAGGATCCAATATTCTGCCAAATTATTTTGTGTCATGTAATTACTTTGTAGACACACCCTGTGACATCAAAATAATTATTCTGTTTTTCAAGTCCCACTTGTTAAGAAATATAAAGTTGTTGTTTTTTTCTACCCAAATATTTGAATAAAAACAAAATACATCCATATCTAGAAAGACAAATCTGCCTTAATCTTACCCTGCCAAACTTATGTCACTTTTTTTAATTACTTGTGTTTCCATGTAGATTATTTGCTTGCAATATTAACCTACCCTACGCTCCTTTCCAAGAAGTCAACAAGATTTAGAAGCATAGGGCCAGATACTTTTCTCTACATTACTGGAGCTGTACTCAAATTATGTCATTTTTTTATCTTTAAATAATATTGCCAGATTTATTTGAGTATTAAGATATATCATTGTCCCTATAGTTATACACTTTTTTGTTTGGATCACAAAGTCCTAATATGAAGCAGACAGGCTTCAACTAATTTTACAAATACTCAATTAAAATGTCAACTACAACTGAAGTTATATGATGTTATCTGCCTGTGCATTTGACAGCCACGTGCTATTATATGCACTTCGATGAAAACCTGAGTCAATAATACCATTAATACACACACACATATACATACAATACACTGGCACACCCTCACACTGACACACATAGAGACCTTTTCTTCGTCATTTACCATGACGGAAGATCTATTTTGGGGAGTGGCAAACAGAACATCGCCACCTGCTGATTCACTTGTTACCACGACAACAGGTCAGTGTATGCTTGAATAGGATGTGAGTCATACAATCCTGGTGGGTAGGCAGAGACAGAAGACACCCACCCACCCCCCTTTTTTTTGACAACACAATTTCATGACTGGAAAAATCTCTAATCTTTTAATCCTCCTATACCTTGATTGTGTCTCTCCTGTTATAACTTCTGTTTTAGTAGCAAGTCATGAATGTCTCAATCACTGTCAATTACTAGATGGTGATCTAATCAAATTTGACAGTTTAGAGACTTTTATTTGAAATTGAACATTTTGGGGTTCTTTATTTAAAATGAGAAATTATTTTATTGTGCCCCTCCTTGAGCTGTCACCTTATCGTGGCGTTGTGTGTCCCAATGATCCTGTGAGCTGTGTTGTCTGGGGCTACATATCCCCAGAAAGGTCACCCAAGGCAAACAGGTTCCAGGTGAGAGGCCAGACAAAGCGTGGCTCAGAAGACTCTCATGATGAAAAACAACTTAAGTCCTAGTCCCCCCCCCCCCCGGAGCCAGTGTTGCCCCTGGCGAGAGACGCCGGGCAGGAGTAAGCATATTGATTGCCCCCCGACTTGGCGCCTGCACATTGGGGTTCAACCCAGTGGACAAGAGGGTAGCCTCCCTCCGCCTTCAGTTGGGGGGACAGGGTCTGACTGTTGTTTGTGGCTATCCACCCAGCACCAGCTCAGTATACCCACCCTTCTTGGGGTCCTTAGAGGGGCTGCTGGAGAACGCTCCTTCTGGGGACTCCCTTGTTCTACTGGGAGACTTCAACGCTCACGTGGGCAATGACAGTGTGATTTGAAAGGGCGTGATTGCGAGGAACGGCCCCCCTGATCTGAGCCCGAGCGGTGTGACCATATGTGCACTTGGCACCAACGCACCTTAGGCTACAGTTCTTTGGTCGACCACGTGGTCGTATCGTCAGACTTGCGGCTGCATGTCAAGGACATTCAGGTGAAGAGAGGGGTGGAACTGTCGACTGATCACCACCTGGTGGTCAGTTGGCTTCCATTGTAGAGTCGGCAGTCCAGAGTTGCGGCTGGAAGGCAGTCGGCACCTATCGGGGCGGTAATCCTCGAACCCGCTAGTGGACCCCAGTGGTGGGGATGCTGTCAAACTGAAGAAGGAGTCCTATCAGGCCTTTTTGGCCTGCGGGACTCCAGAGGCAGCTGACAGGTACCGGCAGGCCAAGCGGCATGCGGCTACGGCGGTCACCGAAGCAAAAACTTCGGGGAGGCCAGGGAGAATGACTTCCGGTGGGCTTCGAGGAGATTCTGGTCCGGCGTCTCGGGGGGGCGGGAGCAGTGCTCCATCAATACTGTGTACAGTGGGAGCGGGGCGCTGCTGACCTCAATGTGGGACATTGTAGATCCATGGCAGGAATACTTCTTAGGCCTCCTCAATCCCATCAAAACGCCTTCCAATTAGGAAGCAGAGGCAGGGGACCCTGGGGGGTCCTTCTATCTCAGGGGCTGAAGTAGCTGAAGTAGTCAAAAAGCTGGGGCTGTCCTGGCTGACACGCCTCTGCAGCATTGTGTGGACATTGGGGACAATGCCGCTGGAATGGCAGACCGGGGTGGTGATCCCCCTTTTTAAAAAGGGGGATCGGAGGGTGTGCTGCAAGTCTATGGGACCACATTACTCAGCCTTCCTGGCAAGGTCCAGTCAGAAGTGCTGGATAGAAGGGTCTGCCGAGTCGTTGAATCTCGGATTCAGGAGGAGCAATGGACAGACTTTCCAGGGAGACCCAGGGCATCAAGGGGATCTGGTTTGGTGGCCACAGGATCAAGTCTCTGCTTATTGCAGATGACATGGTCCTGTTGGCTCCGTCAGGCCATGATCTCCAGCTCTCACTGGAGCGATTTGCAGCCAAGTGTGAAGCAGCTGGGATGAGGATCAGCCCCTCCTAATCAGAGACCATGGTGCTCGACCGAAAATGGGTGGAGCGCCCACTCCGGGTCAGGGAAGAGGTCGTACCCCAAGTTGAGGAGTTCAAGTATCTCAGGGTCTTGTTCACGAGTGAGGGAAGGATGGAGCGGGAAATCGACAGGCGGATTGGTGCAGCGTCTGCAGTGATGCGGACTCTGTACCGGTCTGTCGTGGAGAAGAGGGAGCTGAACCGGAAGGCTAAGCTCTCAATTTACCAGTCGATCTACGCTCCTACCCTCACATATGCTGTGGGTAGTGACAGAAAGAACGAGATCGCGGATACAACCGGCCGAAATGAGTTTTCTCCACAGGGTGGCTGGACTCTTCCTTCGACATAGGGTGAGAAATTCGGCCATCCGGGAGGAACTCGGAGTAGAGCTGCTTCTCCTCCGCATAGCGAGGAGTCAGAGGAGGTGGCTCGGGCATCTGGTCAGGATGCCTCCTGGACGCCTCCTGTGGGAGGTATTTACAGGCATGTCCATCTGGGAGGAGGCCACGGGGAAGACCCAGGACATGCTGGAGAGACTGTCTCCAGCCTGGCCTTGGAGCACCTTGGGGTCCCCCCAGAAGAGCTGGACCATGTGGCTGGGAGGAGGGAAGTCTGGGCCTCCCTGCTCCAGCTGCTGCCCCCGTGACCTGACCGCGGATAAGCGGAGGAAGATGGATGGATGGATATTTTATTGTGAAAGATGACCCCAATAATTCTTGCATTTGAACCAAGAATCAGACATCAGGTTCGTTGTAGTAAAGATTGTATTGTATTTTTTCCTCAATTTGGTAATCTGATATCGAAGCAGACTTTGTGGAGAGTATAGTGTTCTACCCAATAATACCTACTGTATGTATTAAATGCTTTGACATGAACAGCAAGCAAAACAACAAGTCAATGAAAATAGTCGATAAGCAGTTTCCTTCCTGCATAAGCATTTAGAAAGCATTTAGAAATGATGTTCACTGTACATTGCTGCGGTGTTCGCTTACACCACAGCCTCCATCACTGCTACATTGACACCGCTGGAGGTCAGTAATACAGTTTTCTGTGGACATTAGTCAGAAAGGTGTCTTATTCATTCATATTTGTATGATGTTTGGCCTTATTGACTTGGAATAGTTGAAATTGTATCAAACCAAGAGGGATATTTCTATTTATTTAGTTTTTGTTAATTTATTGCGGAACAATAATTTGGAAAAAAAAAAAAACCTGTTGCCTCAGACTGAATTTAAAATACATAAATGCTCAAGAAATGTGTAATTTCTTCAAAAAACACTTCACCCGATCTAGCAGCAACATAAATGGCCCAAAGAGACTCCTGTTTTGCAGGTTCTGTGTGTATGTGTTCCCAGTGGGGAAAAGGTCTGGTTCCCTTTAAATGCACACCACCGAGCACAGACAAAGGATTCATTCAACAGGCATTCAAAAGAATAAATGTGTGTGTGTGTGTGTGTGTGTGTGTGTGTGTGTGTGTGTGTGTGTGTGTGTGTGTGTGTGTGTGTGTGTGTGTGCGTGTGTGTGTGTGTGTGTGTGTGTGTGTGTGTGTGTGTGTGTGTGTGCGTGTGCGTGTGTGTGTGTGTTGGGGGAGAAAAAAGTTGTGTACATTGAGCTTCAGGCCTCAGAACTCGGTGACCAAGCCACCCTGTCTTCATTCGTCTTTCTTTCTCACCACCTCAGTCCTTTTTTCCCCTTACAGGACACATTGAACAATAACTCATTTGGGAAGAAATACAGCTGGCAGGAGAAGGTTTCAGGATCAACGTCACCTCTTAAAGCAGGTTGGTTGGTTTTCACAATTCTTAACCACATGAAGCAGCTACCCTTCGAAATTGTCTTTGTCAATGATGCTGTTATTTATTCTCTCCTACGCATAAAACATCTTGAAATCAGTCATTTGAAATCAGGCTTACAAGCTCTGCTGTTTACAGTGCTATCAAAATAGTGTGCTGAGCAGAAAATGCGCATTGTTTGCCTCTGCATTATGTGAGGCATAAGTGAAGAAAATTTGGCTTGTCTGTATTTTATTTCAAGATAAATACTTGATCATATATTTTTTTGTCCAATTCCCTTTTTTTATGTTATTATTACTATGAAGCAAATTTTCATCCTACTTTTCTGGGAAATGTCATTAAATTGAATTAAAATTGTGAAAAAATACAATGTGTCTGAGAATCTAATGGGAAATTATATCTTTTTTCAGTACTTAAGAAATCATTGTAAATTACAACCGTTCTATGGGCTTTGATATATACAGAAATACTGCTAAACCCCATTCTTTGCATTTGTATTCTCACTTAATTCCTTATTGCTCTTGGAAAAATGGGCAGAACAAAGGTCCTGTTCAAACTTGGCATTAAAAAGGGAAGCAAATACTTCACCCGACATGCATCAACAAACTGGTCTTTTGAATTGAATAATTGAATAATATTGAATAATTGAATAATACTTTATTGATCCCCAAGAGGAAATTCATGTTTTATAGTAACAGTTGAGCTGCTGCAACAGGCTGCCGTCTTCTAGCGCCATCTTTTTAACCTGATTCAATTTAACTGTGAATGATGCATTGCTGTAAAACAACATCACCAAACTACAAATATGTTTCCTATTTAGAAGAAAGGAGAAACACCTTGACAGTGTCATGAATTTGCCTGTCTGGGGGGGTTTAAAAATATCACTGTGTAAAATTCTCATTCAGAATGTACCTGTTGTATGTTGTCATGTCGATTCCAGCTGTCAATGAATGAAAATATTATGCCTGGATTTTCTGGCCCTGGCTTATGACATAATGTGTCAATCACCTTCTTTTAGCTGCACTTCAATGAGTAATGTGGGTTTAGTGGAGTAATCCTGACATCTGTTACCTAACCATTTCTGCTTTTCTGTTTGTGATTTACATTCTATTTTGCATTTGCTGCCATGTCTGCCGTCATACTTGTTGGTATGTCTTCATTTCTGTCATTTTTGCATAATGTATACTTACTCTGTATGTCTGTGTGTGGGTTTTGCACCTGTTTTTTTGTCTGTGTTTGCGTTGTGTATGTGTGTTGTTGTGCGTCACCTCTCTCCTTTCAGGTGACCTCACCCCTCCACGAGAGCATAGCTGCCTGAGTGATGAAGGCAAGTTGCAAGGTGGTGGGGCGCAGACCAAAGACCGCGGCACCTCCACTGATGCCCCTTGCAGACACAACCACACATCTGGTCCCCTGCAGAGTTCGTCCGAAGCAGTAGCAACACGGTCCAAACTTCAGGAGAAGCCTCCTGCGCCACCTCCACCACAGAACTACACACCAGCACCTCTCTATCCAGTCTGTAAGGTGGATGGAGGCGGGCACCACCGGGAGAGGATCCGCTACCACACAGATGTTCGCTTGGAGCCAACAGAAGAAATTTATCTGACACCTGTGCAGCGCTCCGCAGATCCTCTGGAGCCGAATAGCACACAGGATCGACCATTCCTTTCGCAACAGACAGAGCAAGGTCGTATGTCCATCAGCTCAGACACAGAGGGGCCACCTCCTTACCAGCCACTCCCTGACCGGACCAACCCCTCAATCTATGAGGAGGATGAAGTCTATGTCCCACCACCGTCTTATGCTTCCTGTGTAGAATCGCTTATTACGCCACCCAGTGTGGCTATTTCTGGACGTTCTTCACTTGCTCTGGATCTCAGTCTGAAAGGGTCAGGAACAGGTGCTGGGGTAATGCTGAGAGCCGGATCATCAGTGGAATATGTTGATGCCACCGATGAGAGCTACTGTGGGGAGGATGAGGATCTGGACACGGTAATAATGGACAGAAGAATGAGAAAAGAGGGAACTCAGGGAGATGGCAGCAGTAAAGCTGGATTGCTTAGGACTTCCATGAGTTCTGACGCTAGTGGCCTTTCATACGACTCAGTCAAATACACGCTGGTGGTGGATGAGCATGCCCAGCTAGAACTGGTTAGTCTTCGGCAATGCTACCAAGGTTACAGTGATGACAGTGACTCAGCCACCATCTACGACAACTGCGTTTCATCTCCCTATGAGTCGGCCATCGGGGACGAGTATGAAGAGGAGGATGGCGCTCAGTTGGGTGTTGTAAGAAGAGAGGCCACAGCTTGTCTTTCAGAAGACTCGACTCCGGAAGCAGACCTCCATTTCTCCAAGAAGTTCCTCAATGTCTTCATGAATGGCCGCTCTCGTTCCTCCAGTAAGTGTTTTCGACGACTATTGGTTTTACTTAAAATGTTTGGCACACACTGCTTTATTTTCTTGAGGCATCTTGGCTCTACAATTTGGGCTACACACACTGCATATTTAAGCCAAAATAGAAAAATAATTTGCAATGAAATGTAATGTAAAGATTATTATACTTAAGCTTTAGTACATGTTTTTCATTTGAACGATTGTATGTAAAACAATGAGGTGCAGCTCTCTATGATTTTCTAATGTATATAAAATTTTGCTTATGTAACATTATTGTTCGTCACCTCTGGGAGAAAAAAAATATCTTACAATATTGTAAAGACATTACTTTGGTTTTAGTATTGTGAGTTTGTCTGATTGCAGCTGTTTCTTTTTCAAATATGAATGTGATGTGATTCTGTTTGTTTTTTCCCTCAGAAAGTCCGAAAAGCAGTAACTTTATTTGTACTTTTTATGCTGTAGGGACTGGAAAGACATTCTTATTCAAAGATACAACTTTGTTTAAGTTTTGCTGACTTTTTTAACTATTAGACTTTCTGCAGCTATTTTCAGCTGCAACATTTCACCTTTTCACTATTTTTATGACTTCTTTCTGTACCCAGAGAATCATGTGTGAAACTATCGGGAGGCACATCAGCACTGCAGTCCTCACATGTACTGTAATTCCCTTTAAACATACTGTTACACTGCAGTGAATACTGTCTAGCCGAATTGGCATCATAGTTCAAAAGGCTTAAAGCTCTGTTGAAGCGGAGCCACAGAGATATTTGGGAACTAGAATATTCTTGCACAACACAGATCCCCATCCACATGACTGCCTTAACTGGATATATTGACCTTTTGTCGAGGTGAGCTGCACTCAGATTGAAGCTTCTAATTTGCTAAGTTTCATGAATGTTGGTTTTAAAGTGTAAAAAAAGCATCTGTTTTGTAGTTTCAGTAATCTCTTTCTATTTGGCACAATAGCTAGATGGCTTTAGAAAGTGCATCATTGGTTGTTTCTTCTGGCTTGTAAATAATTCACCCAAGTGAATGCTTTTGTAGTCTCTACAAAAAAAAAAAAAAAAAAAAAAAAAAGTGTCGGTGGTAAACAGGGAGAGGATAATTTTGTGTTTGAAATTTTAAAGCCTTTTAATCACGAGGAGAGAGAGAGAGAGAGAGAGAGAGAGAGAGATATTGTTTAAAAGTGTTATTTGGTGTTGACAGTTTTAAGTTGAAGGGAAATTGGTGAAACGTGAGATCCAGGCTTAT
>CAAKHD010004628.1:136363-250729 GCA_901007705.1 Fistularia tabacaria
TTAAAAAGGGCACCTTTGGTTTTTTTTTCTGGGTTTTAAAAAATTCACCCAAGGGAATGTTTTTGTAGTCTCTACAAAAAAAAAAAAAAAAAAAAAAGTAGTGTCTGATGTCATCAGGTAGATGATAATTTTGTGTTTGAAATTTTAAAGCCTTTTAATCACGAGGAGAGAGAGAGAGAGAGAGAGAGAGAGAGAGAGATTGTTTAAAACTGTTATTTGGTGTGGTCAGTCTTAAGTTGACGGGAAATTGGTGAAACCTGGGATCCAGGCTTATGGTTCTTGGATCCTCGAGTTAAATTTTAGGTAAGTTAACTTAGTCTGTGTCAAGGGGCAAAGAATGTGCTGGGTAGCTCCTCATGCTTCACTGTCACAGAAAGAATGCCAGATCGAGTGTACATTAATTCATTGACCAATAAGTCAATGTAGTAGTTCATGAGCTATCACTTTACCCAAACATTGTGCACGTACCTCATATTACGGTTCCTACGAAGGAGTTGGTGAAACACTTTTCTGTATGTTCTGCCTAGAGGACAGATCAATTGATGTTAAGAGTCAGAGACTAAATTAGAGTCGAGTAAAAGTTGTCAAAAAGGTTCACTTGGATTTTACTGAGCAAGTTTATGCACACCTCTATTGGATCTTTGTGAAAATAAAACACATGATCTAGAGAAAAAACAGAAACAATATCATGTTTGACTCCTACACCCCTACCAAATTATAAACCCACTATACGCTCTGCAGTACAGCATTGATTCTAATTTAGAATATACTCAGCTTAACAAATTACAGTCTATCACAGGATTGGTGATTAGAATGTTTTGATCTAGACAGGCATAATAGATGTATTGACAGATAGTCTGAAGTCCTGTGGATTCTCTTGGATGCTCTCTGCATGCTTCTTAAAGGCTCAATGGAAACTTGGAATGGAATGCATTTACAATATTTTACTATTGTACAATACCACAGCAAAGAATTATCAGTTGAATGTAAGTTCACATATGTAATATTTATAATAACCATCATCATCGTAATATGTCATGCTTAATTAAAGTCTCTAACAATACTCCTGAATTTCAGGAGTTTTCAGGTGCCATGTTCATGACAGGCTGGGTCTTGAAGTATGTGATAATGTTTTTTTTTCTTTGGATTTAAGGTGCTGAGTCTTTTGGCTTATTTTCCTGTATTATTAATGGGGAGGAACGAGATCAGAGCCACAGAGCTGTCTATAGGTAAGGATTTTATTTATCTATCTATCAATCATTTGTGTTGCAAATTTGGCCAATACCAGCTACAATTATTTTGAATTTTGATACATCAAATATCACAGGAGTTTGAAAATTCTGAATGGGTCATACAGGCCAATCTACTCTTTGCACTGTAGTTGAACAGGTTTTATTTCATGTTTGATAAGATTGTGGGCTGAATAATTGATTGATAATATGTTTGAGGTGCAGTGACATAGCTGGATATTGTTTCATTGCTTCATAGCAAGAAGATTTCTGTTTCGACTCTAACAGGGAGCCCATTTATGTGGAGTGTGCATGTTCTCTCAGTGTCTGAGCCAGTTTCCTAAGGGTTCTGTCTGTTCCTCCCACAGTTCAAGAAAGGCAGAGGGCCCCGAAATTGCCCAGACATGTACATGAGAGTGAATGGTTGATTGTCTCTATATGTGGCCCCGTGATCGACCATTTCAGGGACCATTTCAATGAGAGCTGGGAAATGCTCATTTACATTTTTCCTTTTTCTCCTCCCAGCTTCACATAGGCAAATGTAAAAAAAGGAGGAGCTGTCTTATTCTTTTCATCTTAAACATAAAGTCCTCAATGTGCACTGTTGGTTGATCTGCTCTACACTTGTATTGATATATTTGGACTCATAGTACAATTTGGAAAAACAAAGGCAAAACAGAGTTGTTTATTTAACTTTAAAAACTAAGACAAAAAGTAAGCGTTCAATCTTGGAATTTTAAAACCTCGGGTTCTGACAGGAATCATTGAATATGAATATTAACCTCTCTCTCTGGAGTCTTCTGTTACATTTAGCAGAATTTCTACAGGTTTTGCTTTTGTAACAGTTAGACTGCAGATGGCAGGACGGAGTAGCAGCTGGTGTTGGGGTGGGGTGTGTCAAAACAACATTGAGGCAATCATGTGAATAGCAGCATCTCTATGTTTTGACAGACCACATGACTGTGTATTATCCATGATTAGCCAAAGAAAAGGAACTATTTATAGTATTACTTTTAATTTAATGTTTATTAAGTAACACAGTAAACACAGTTTATTTGTAACACAGTTTATTTGAATTTGATTGGTAAAGTATCACTCATTAAGCTTGCATTAAGCTTGATTTCAACATAGAATTGTATAGTTTTTCAAAAGCTCTGAAGATGTTTTTGTTTTTCTTCGATTTTTTTTATTTTTTTTATTTTTTTATTTTTTTTTTTTTCTTGTAATTCTTCAACAGACTAAGGCATCTTTATTCACACATTCATAAAATGATTCATTTTAAATGTGAAGTTTGTACACGGCATATTTTAATGTTAAGCCTTTTGGTTTCTCTGTGACTATTTTTTTTTTTTAGTTTTCCTTTACAATAACCCACACATTAAAGGACAAATACAAAACTTAATTTCTGAGATCATTGATGCAGGTACTGCGTTTGTCTGTATGATATTTTATGAAATCCTTGTGTCCTTACTTTACCTCCATCTATTTCTGCAGATTTGTTCCTCGTCATGATGACGAGTTGGAGTTGGAAGTGGATGATCCACTGCTGGTGGAGGTCCAGGCAGAGGATTACTGGTACGAGGGCTACAACATGAGAACCGGTGCCCGAGGGATCTTTCCAGCTTACTATGCCATAGAGGTCACAAAGGAGCCTGAGAGTTACAAAGGTACTGACACAAACAACAGCTATAGGTGACAACAGAAGCTGCTCCTTAGTGTCAAATGGAGTTTAGCAAAATGAAAAGTGTGTGCAGTTCTGTTATTAGATAAATCTGTAGGAACAATTTATTCTGTAATAATTCTGTCAGCACTCAGAATAGTAAAGATGGAGGTACATCTTGGCTTTGAGGATATTATTATGATCTTCTCCACACAGTATAGTTTGTCACCTGAAAAGCAGTTGAACAAGGGAAAAAAAAAAAGATCACTGTCCAGCACATTCTGGCATCTTTCAATATTAAAGGGCAAACAATTTTGCCAATGAAACTGTCAAAGGATTCTCAAAGTCTTAAAGGGAGGCCATCTTGTGTAGAAAGGTACATCAAAGCTAGTAGCAGCAATGGGAAAAATGTGCCCAAGGGGATGTATTTGTATTCAATTGAGAATAGAGTTTGTCTTAATACAAAGAGTGGGACAAAAACCATAAAACAAGCAATGATAAGCTGCCTGAAGACTGGGAAGAACATCCCCTTTTAACATTCATGGGATACGTGCTTGACTAACACATTGTGATGTCACATGACAGGGTAAGTGAAAGAACCTGTTTATAGAATATTCAGTGTTTGTTCACTAATTTTCACTGACAGCTGAATTTAAGATACCCATATTGATGACCTTTTTTAAAAAAGTAGAAAAAGGGAGATATAATCCAGGATGGACTAATAAGACTTTGTAGAGATAGTTAATCAGTAAGGATTTCTTGTCATTAATTTCTTTGATTATTGCATAGCCATAGTTTCATAGACTTTAAGACTTAAGTAATTTTGTGATTTTGTTTTGTCCCTTTGCAGAAAAGAGCAACGAATGGACAGACAGATATCGATTGAAGTTTCTGGGGTCAGTGCAAGTGCCCTACCACAAAGGAAACGATGTTCTGTGTGCAGCCATGCAGAAGGTTTGAGTTGTATTCTGTGTGTTTGTTTGTTTGTTGTTTTTTCCTCATCCATGTAAAGCAGCTAGTAGAATGATCAATCGAAAGCAATGTCAGAAGACATCAGGCACTTTCCTAAACGTAGCTTGTATAATACCTCAAGCTATAATACTAAACCTGCAGCATGTTATTTATCTAATGACTAAATTCTCTTGTTACAGATCTTGATAATTATTGAATAAGGAAAATGATTATGTTTTCACATCAGTTTTATATACTGCAGCTCCTCAAACCTGATTAAGTATTGGAATATCAGGTTTAATAAATATCGATCACTAAGTGCTCTCCAAGGGAGGAATATACATTTGTTTACTTAGCTGAAAAGGAAAGGTGTGCAAGGCAGTGGTGAGACCAGCAATGCTGTACTGGTTAGAGAATGTGGCAATGAGGAAAAGACAGGAGGAAGAGCTGGAGGTAGCAGAGATGAAGATGTTGAGGTTCACTTTGTGAGTGACAAGGATGGATATGATAAGAGAAGTGTCCATCAGAGGGAGAGCACATGTTAGATGTTTTTGAGATAAGGTCAGAGCGGCCAGACAGGGATGGTTTGAACAGGCACAGCGGAGGAAGTTTGAATATATTGGGAGAAGGAGGGTGGAGCTGCTAGGTAGGAGGCTTAGAGGAAGACCAAAGGGGAAATTTATGGATGTTGTGAAAGAGTGCATGAAGTTTGTTGGCGTGAGCGTAAAAAAGGAAACAGAGAATGGGGCTGGATGGATGAGGTTGATTCACTTTGGCGATCTCTGAGGGGAGCAACCAAAAGCAAAGAAGGATTTGTATGTCATACCTGCTTGATGAAGCTAAAAATGTCCTTGAAAACTCCTGCAAGTAAAACTTTTATAACATCAACAATGTACAGAAGAATCTGGTCATCATCATGTATTTTAAAAAACCTTTTTTTTATAATTTCTTTTATTTTGCAGATTGCAACTAACAGAAGAATGACAGTCAAATACAACCCACCATCGTCCTGTGTCCTCGAGATAAGTGTGAAAGGCATTAAGCTGGGAGTTCAGGAGGACTACTACGCCTATGACAGAGTGAGACAACTTTCCTCCCTTCTGTCACGATGTGCCCTCATCAGGTAGTTTGAACAGACCAGCATTCTAGACCGGTAGCCTCTTGTGCAATCAGGGTATGTCGCTCCCATGTGGCCAATAACAATATTGATATTTGAGGAACAGATGCAGGGAACTCAGCATTTGGGGTGTTTATTTCATGGACTGACCAATGGAGGTCAGTCCATGAAATAAACATAAAATTTGTGGGTTTTTTTGTCTTCACTTAAAGGCCTTCCCCTACCAGTCATTTCAAAAAAGGATTCTATATGGCAACAGCATCACTGATAATTTTCACCCACAGAAAATTCAATTCTGTGATTGATTAATCACATTGAAAGAAATAACAGCAATGCTATAGATGAGCAACTCTCGTGTGATTTGTTGTTTTTTTTATGTTATTTTGCATTGCTTGTTCAATTTTTCATCAGACACCTTTCGTTTGTTCTCAATCAGACATAAATTCTTCAAGTTTAAAAGTAGTATGATAATTAGCTTTTCAGGACTACAAATCAGAATATATATAATCTAATATGTTTATATGTTGTTGTTTTTTTTTTTCACGTAATTTGTTAAAATATCTGATTTCCTTAGACTACCATCCTTCCCTTCGGAGTGACATCACACATTTTCACACAAATTTATGGTCAAGAGATTTCTTTTATTCTTGTTTTTCAGCCAAGTAGTTTTACAGTACCTTGGCACATTTTCATCACACAAACATTATAAACAAACCACATCTGTATTACTGTTCTTGATCCTCTAGTTCCGCATGGAACATAAATTCCTTCTTCGCTTAGTCCCAGTCCATGTCCCTTTCATGAGAATTGTCCCTTATCACACACAGACATCCTGGAGCTCTTTATTTTAGCCCTTGTTCAAGTCCAAGGCTTCCCCCCAACATATCCCCCGCCAAAGGCCGCAGGATTTGATTTTTCAACATCTGCACTGTGCTTGTCTAGTTTACTTTCCGCAGTGTTCACACATCTGCAGGGCTCTTCTCTCTCTATATCTGGAGCTATGCCCATTACAACCTTGCAATGGCCTCTCTTCCCCAATATTCCTCAAATTTATGATGAATTATGAAATCATTTACACGACACCCCAGACTTTTACAAGGAGCCCTGAATTGCAAAATCTTACAGTTGGTTGAGAACAGTTGCGTCATTTCTCTAAACATCTTGTTGCTGTCAGAGAAAGCATCTTAAAGCTAGGGGCCTGTTACACAGTATGGTTTCATAGAAGTATGGTTTTAGATCTAACGCACTAAGGCAGAGAAGCTGATTTAAATCATGTAAACAAAAGTTCCTGTAGAGCGGTCACATGAGATGTTGCCTATTCTGTAACAATAGATGAATTCATGCCAGACCTTTTTGCACATCTTCACAGAGCAATGAGTGCAGTCACTTCTTCCAGTTAAAGAACGTCTCTTTCTGTGGTTACCACCCCAAAAACAGCAAGTAAGTATCATAATTTATATATATATTTATAAATATTGTATATTCATGTTAGTCCAAGTATTTTATCAGAGGAAATTGGTAGAAAGAAAGACATTTACCGTATTTCCCGAACTATAAGTCGCACCAGCCAAAAAATGCATAATTATGAAGAAAAAATGATATATAAGTTGCAATGGTAAAAATAAGTCGCATTATTTTGGGCAAAATGTATTTTATTAAATCAGAGACCAAGAACAGACATTTCATCTTGAAAGGCAAGTTATAGTAATAACAATAGAATAGAGACCAACAGGCTGAATAGGTGTCTGGTATGTTAATGTAACATATTAACAGTTATTCAGATAACTATAACATAAAAAACATAGCATAACAAGTTTACCAAACTCTCGAGCTCACTCCTAATCACTAAATCCATTGAATTATTCATCCTCGGTGTCACTTCTGAGCACCTCTGCCCTATCTAGAGGTAGATGGCGCACTGCGTCCTCTTCTGCAAGGCTGTTTTCGTGACATCGCTGTCCATGCTCTGATAGAGAGGCGGTTGCGTTGCATGAAGTGGTAACACCAAGAAGGTCCTCCTGCAAAGTGACTTATTCATCGCCTTGGCAACTACCTAGCCGTGGAGACGTAACTGTCCAGTTGACAAGCCTCTCCCAGCAGCATGTTGTTCAAGCACCTATATGCGACTTGTTCCTCGAGCTGTCGCCACCTAGCTTTTAGCCTGCGATTATTTTTTTTGTTTGTTTTCTTCATTGTAGTTACTGTATTGTAGCGGCCCTGCAGTAGAAGAATGTTCAGAGTTCTGTGATTGCCTGCTGGCTGTGAATGTGTTTTGGGATGAGAGGGGTTAGCGAGGGGGCAGGGGGTGCGGAGAGAGAGCGCGGAGACGGAGAAGATTAAGTGGAGCCACTGTTGCTTAATTGTTATAACTGTTCAAATAAAGATAAGGTTTGTTAACCAACAAATTGTTATTGTTGGGCACATCCGCTCGGACATTTCAGTATACTCCGCTTTTCGCCAGTCCCTCACTAGTTCTCACTCACTCCAAACCTTCTTTCTACTGCTAGATGATAGTTTTCGGCTGCATATTTCACTACTTCCAGCTTGTAATTTGCAGAATATGAGTTTCCTTTGGGGGTCACTTTTGTTCAGTCTTTCTCAGTTGTCTTTATACATTGATGTATATCTTTTAAAATTTCGGTGGTACAGGAGTAATAGGGGGAGCAGATACTGGCACACAAGCCTAAAGCGCACTTTTGCTGCTGTCAGTGTGAAAATAACGAACATTTGAAATTATGTATTTTAATATACAAGTCACACCTGAGTATAAGTCGCAGGACCAGCCCAACCATAAAAAAAATGTGACTTATAGTCTGAAAAATACCATAATTGAAATTAGGTTTCAGACATAACTGCTTAGTTTTGCGTGGATACATTAAGTGTTCCATAACAGTGGCAGACACACTCCTAACAGAATGTTATAAAGGTGATTCCTGCAGTGGACAGTCTATCAACTGTGCCATACCTGATATCTTTGCAGGTATTTTGGCTTCATCACCAAACACCCCACAGACCAGAGATTTGCCTGCCACGTGTTTGTGTCCGAAAATTCCACCAAGCCACTCGCGGAGTCCGTGGGGTGAGTGAAACAGAACCTTCTCATTAGCATTCTGTATTATACGAGGAAAAGGTGTACTTTTACTTCCAGTGAATCCTATCAATATAGATGCTGCAATTGGGCCTCTGAGACTGTGTTTTAGACTCCTCTAAGAAGAAAAAAAAGAATACAATATAATTGCATAAATGGGATGTGGGATCCACATTACTCTGCCAATATGATTTTGGCTATTTATTGCAAATTAAAAAAATAATAATAAAAAAAATACATAACACCTCCCAAGTATTCTGAGCCAAGAAAGTATCAGATTATGACGTAGAAGTGGGAGTTATGTGAGTTCCACAGTAAAATATTATTTCATTAAGTTCTAGATTTGACTCATTTATATGTCCCTGTCTTTCAGGAAAGCCTTCCAGTTGTACTATAAAGAGTTTGTGGAGTTCTCTTGCCCTACGGAAGACATCTACTTGGAATAGCCTTAGTCTGCCTTGAACCCTAGCCTGTACAGTAACTCTGTATTATAACATAGCATTGCATGAAGGACACATCTTTTAAAGAAACACACATACACAAACATCTGACAAGTAAGACAGAGAAGATTTAAAGATGTGTTTTAATGTTGGGGGAGCAAGACAAGATTGAAATGAGCCAAAGGAGGAGTGTCTTTAGGAAGATATATGCAAAGTGGTGTCAGCAATGACGAGGCGTTTTTTTGGCTGTCCATGGAAAGCACAAGCATTGTTTCATCATACCCTTGGCGGCACAAGGAAGCCTATAGAATCCCTTCGGGGGGGACTATGAAACCACAGGAGCCATATTGGACCGTATGACCCAGGACCTGCAACAGAGTTAGTCAGCCAATGCGTTGAAACACAATGAACACTTGTTGAATATCAAGGGTCTGACAGAATGGTATGTTTGCAATATCATCCTGACATTGCAAATGTACACTAAAACACAAACATAGGAAAGACAAGTATTTCTTTTGGTCACATAATATGAACACAAAATATCAATGTAACTGAGTAGTGATGAGAAACAACCTACAAACTGCTATTAAACCAGCTATAAATCAGGCTCTGTTCATTTTGGGCTACATGGGTGTAATGGTACACATATAACTACCAAAAAGTTTGGTATCTAAAAGAGAATTACCTCAACATGGATGCCTTATTGGAAATTCTTCTCACATTTGAAAATCTGAGACAGATGCCAATTTTTAAGCTACTTCAATTCGTGTCATCAAGACAAAAGTGAAGCGTAAAAGTTCCATTATCTATTTCACACTTTTGTGTTTTTGGAAACAATATTTGCAAAGTCTCTCTGTAGTGTCAAAAGTTTAAGTGCCCACTATGCAAATTTTTTAATTTATTTTATTTTAAATGCACATATAAAGTATTTCTTAATAAAGATAATTTTAAGAAGGGTTTAAATGTTTTTACAGTCTGAGCTAATTTAAACAACTAACAATGTTGCATAGCTTAATGTGTATTTTATTTAAGAAATACATCAGAGGGTAATTCTAAATCCAAATGACAACCAGCGTTATTTCAAAATCCAATGTCCTACTTAAAATCAACAAACCATTATCACAAAGTAAACGTTTGGTTAGTTAACAGCTCAATACAGAACAATATATTATTTATAACAATTGTCAGAATTCTAAATCTGATGGTTAGCATTAAGTAACTCTATGTTAGAAAGTAATAAACGAAATGATCAGATAGAATATAAATCTATAGTTTTTATATGTGATTTCTGTTTGAGAACATTCTGTTTTGAGTGCCATCAGCTTCAGTTCATTTGGATTGATTAATGGATTATTTATCAATGTCGTGCATTTGAGGCCTCAACTAAATTTAAGCAATGCCAGATGTCAAATGATGTTTCAGTTGTCTACTGCAAGAATGATATTAGATTTTAATTCAATACAACAGCTGAGTAATCCTTATGGTAAAACAACTCTTGTGTACCCTTACAACTCACCTGGGACCCTCTTATCAAATGATGTTCAGGAGCAACACCTTGTTTCGAGATTACATTTTTTACGCAATAAAATGTTATACAAAGAAATTAGCAACATCAGTGACAAGTCAGTTCAAGATTTGTGTTTGGTTTCTCTGCACATGATCGGTGATGTGAGCTTTGAAATGTCAAAGGGCAGGAAGGATAAACTGAAACCCAGGATAAGACTTGGTATAATGGTAAACGGGAGGAAAAATGTACTGCAACGGGCATAGCCAAAACACAATTCTTCCTCCTTTTTAAGTGGCTTCCAGGAAGGTTTGATGGTGAATTTGAGAGCAAATTTATACATCTGAGAAGTACAGATGAGTGAAGGGACAAGCCATCTTTTTTGGATACTTGCTTTATTATTATTAATTTTGATATCTCCCTGCTCATACAGAGAAGACGGCATCTACAATCTCTCATAATAGAGAACTCCTAGAATACTGGCAAGTGAGAAAAAGTGGGTTTGTCCCTTCAACAGCTATAAGCCCAAACCTCCTTTGGATGGTGTGCAGAGTTCCTCAAGTGATGACTTCCTTTTGGAGTGACCATTTTGGACCAGTATTCCACATTCCGATGGGTCTATAAAGAAATATTTCTATAAATGTAACCACAAAAGAACAGGCTATGTATGTGCTTTGGATATTCTGTCAGTTGAAGGGCATGCAGGGAAACTTTAGTTAACACTAAATAAGAGTGGACAAGCCAAGACATACTAATTACTTTCACAATTTTAGGAAAACAACAATTAATGATATGCCGAGCATCATGTGGATTATTATGGATGTGTTCCTCTTGAAACCTTTATCTGCCCCTATCAGTACTGTTGTGCGAAGCTGAACAGTCCCATCATTTGCACAGTACATTTTTTTTCTTTTTCACCGTGTGTTCCAACTAAGACTAACAAAAGCGAAAATTATAATTTTGTTAAAATGTCAGAGTTAGACTGTCGCTTTAGAGGATGACATCAGATATTGAATTTCCGCAGTGTAGCATTTTTGAGGTTTCCTCTTCATGTTTTTCTCCACACCTGACCTATTTCATGCTCTAAGTCTGTGAATTTTGAACAGGTTCGATCCTCAGTGTGGCAGGTATAGGTGCTGAAAAGGGAGCAACATTATAACTGGTGTCTTCAGATCTTCACTAGTAGTGCCTCTTTTTCATCAGATCATTGTGACCTTCCTCATCAGAAATTATCACAGCATTTTGAAAGGATTGAGTGTGTTTTGATTTAGGAATTTTGAATGAAAAGTGTGATATAGGATTATAGCTAATGCGTTTCTTTTTCTTTTCCCCCACAGCTGGTGGCTTATTGTACTGTCATATTAAAAAAAGTTTTGCTTATACCCATTCCTGACATTTAATACCAGTCACATAGAGACAATATTAAAAACAAATTTAAGTAAAATCACATGATTAAAAAATGAATAACAACCTTTCTTAAAAGGGAATAGAGAAAAATCTTACTTTAAAATACTACTGTACTTTAAACCCATAAGACACAGCTTGTTGTTCCAAAAACTTTTTGATGAATACATTTTAGCACTATTTGTAAGGGAACAGCAAAAATTACATATTTTTTATCATTAACATTATCATTTTTTATTACAAATCTTTACATTGTGGTTCATAACTGCACACGCCATCACCCTTTACCATGTGTGCTACACGCTGGCCCTCATTTAAGAAACAAACATAAAATCATGTTCACACAAAACCGTAATATACAGTATGAGCTGATCAGATTAATTGGTACAAGTAGATAGTCAAAATGTTCATCATTAAAGAAATAAGCCTGTGGCCATTTGTCCTACTTTTTAAAGAGCTTAATCTACCAGATTTACATTTCTTTTTTTTTTCTTATTTGAAGTGAAAGCACTACAGTGAAAAATAAACTTCATTACTACTATAAACAGTATGTGGCAGTGATACAAATTAAGTAAAAAAAAAAAAAATCATACCTCAGATTAAAGTAACACTGTTAACCAAAGCATTAAGACTGCATGGTCTTTGACAAAAATATGCAATGATATTTTAATGAGGATTATAATTTTGTCAGCATATCAGATCTAAGACTGGGTTTGATGACATTACATTGTTTGATAAATCACATATGTATTTTATCCTACATTGATTTGTTGTTTTGTGTCTGCATTGGTTTCTATGTTCAGTTTATAAATGGGGGCCATTGTTCCAGTTAGAATTACTGTGTTACAGCTGTTGAGATCACTCCAATCACAACAGAAAACCAAAGGGATCTGTCTTAAAAATTTTAACACAGAGCAGGATTCAGTCCACACAAAAATAGGCTTACAATATATTTTTTTCATTAACTTTTAAAAGATAATTTTATGAGAAATTTAATACAATATAGAATGCAAGTTACTGAAACCTTGCTTTAAAGAGGATGTGGTAAATCATTTGAGCTCTCTCACAGTTCTTCCTCATGAAAAAAGGCATTGGAATTGATCTGCTGATGTCGATCATGATTTTTCTAAATGTTTAATTTTCAAGCGCCAATAAGGAGGAATTAAACTGAAAAGGGTGTACAGCAATGCCATATATAAATAAATACTTTAATATCTGTAATTATAAACATTGCATTGTTTTGATTTAACATGTAGTAAGTGAAATGTATCTTTGCTTTGGATTTTCTAGGTGTGAAGTATTCTGTATTTAAAACTTTAAAAGCACATCTGTTGTCCTGTCATTATTATGATGTTTTCAAAATGTGCATTTTGGCAGTAACAAGCAGTTAGTTGTGTCTTATAGCTTAAGGAATCATTTAAACATTACTTTTACCAGTCATGTAAAGATCCTCCAGATTTCTAGTGGGCAGATGCAGGGTTTTGTTAAACTTTGTGATTGTTCATAATCATCTGATTATTCTGGCTGCCTTCTTATTTTGCATATTTGTTATATGACTAAATGTAAGTAGTGAACAGAACCAACAAAAGACCAATATTCTCCACAGTACTGAAAGTAGTTTATGTAGGCTTTCATTCTCCAAGATAGTTTGATGGAGGCAGATCATTAATATGATATGCAATTTGGAAAATAATCATTTATTCCCTCTGCAGGCTGGTGATCGTAAAGAACTAGAGGGATGCCTTCTTTGAAAATATGTCCTAACTCTGTAATCTGCTGGTTGAGCGGAGTGGTATGGGTGTCCATGCTGATGTGTCCCCTCCACCACAAATATTTCAGCAGGGGCATCATGTTTTGGCAACGTTCTGCTTGACCTTGGATATAGCCATTCAAGTAAATGTTACTTTGACATTCCAGTCCCATCTAATACTTGTTGTAGGCCAAGTAAACCTTTCACTCTGCGAGAACAGTTGATAAATTGTTTGAAAAGGGAAAAACTTGACTCGGATCTATGTAAGGCTTTGTTGGTGCTTATGATGCTAAATGTCTGCCGACACATGAAGGTTGAGCACAATGTCAGCATCTTATGCGCCGTTTCTCCTGATGTTTGAAAAGATGGCTTTGTTAAGTGAAGCATAATAGTCATTCTGTTTAAGAGAGTTGAACTTCTCTTTGATACGGTGTCAGACTAAAGATCGATCTGTTCCAATTGCAGCTCATGTGGTGCGGTTTCAAGGTCTTGTGTCAGGGGACTGGTCAGCAGCGGAAGTGACTTTTCAATCGGAGAGCTAACGACAGAATTCCCCATGTAGTTCGTCCAGTGATTTGCTATATTTCTTTGCATTTCAGGTCATGTCTTTCTTTGTGGCTATTGTGGGGAAAGTACCAAAAGATTTGTTTGGAGAATAAAGTCAGCTTGGATTTGAATATCCTAACATTTGTGTACATGTCGTGCACAAACTGATCTTTCCCTTGTCGCTTCACGTTCAGCTCATACATGTGTGAAAATATGTCCACAGCAAACGCAAAGTCACAAAGTCAGTTGTCGCTTAGCTCAGGAAATATATCGGATCTCCCCATTAACTCAAAATACGCTAATCTCCTCTTTGAGCTCCCACACCCATTGTAACACTTTGCCTAAACATAACCAGCAGATACAAGTGGTAAAATAACTCACTGTGATCCACATCGGTTTCTTGCAGTAAACAGACGATGGTCAAGTCCCCTTGCTCATGTGAAGTTACGTTTTACGACTGGATTCACGACATGATTAAGCTGCTATATAGACTTACACAGATGTTCCTGATGAATGATGTAGTGAAGGAAAATAACATCCTGGTCAGGGTATTACTTTTTCACTTTATCCTGGATTCTTTTCAGCAGCCCAGCATTTTTTCCAGTTAAATTTAGCAATCCATCCATGGTGACATTGTCAAGTCTATTTCAAGGTAGTTTAATTCTTTTGATGACTGCAGACACTTGACTGTACAAGTTCTCTCCCCACGTGTTTCCTATCAGGGACTCCATGGAGAAAATCTCCTCTGTTAGCTCAAAACTGTGGTTAATCCCCTGGATAAAAAAACAGGAGCTGAGCAGTGTTTTTTATGTCGTTACTTTGATCAGGTGCCAGTGAATAAAACATAAAAGACTCTGCCTTTTTTGTTTAATTTGTTGGTTATATCTTCATCAACCAGTTCCAAATGGAGAGTCAGTCTTGCGTGATAATCACAACCAGAAAACTATCTGTGTCCTCGGGGCATTTTGGGGGCACAAGGGGTAGCAAAGCCAACATATATAAATATAAGCATATAGAATGGGGATAACATAGGAATCATATAAAAATAAGATCAAAATAAAATGAAAAAGGGAAGCATAGAGTGAAGATTCATGACTTCAATATCTGTCGATAAACTGTACATCTGTACAGATGGCTGTACATAAAGATGACTGAACATTTGGGCAAGGTGCATAAGAAAATTACATATGTGCCATACATTCTACATTTTACAGAAAATATAGCGGTACTTAGGGGGGGGCGAAGGGGTGGCAAGGGGGATTTTCAGAGCGACTGGGAGTTGAGGAATTTGGGGACAAAGGTTGACCTCCCCCTCTGGGTTTTGCAGTTGGGGCAGTGAAGTCTATGACCCAAGGGGAACTACTGACGTCCTACCTCTATCCTACGTCAGACGTAGGACCTGGGATGGATCTTGAAGGATGTTTTTTGGCTGTCCTAATGGTTTGGGGGTCGTGCAGGCAGGGAGGAGTAATAAAGGAGTAATAAAACGTGGGCAGGATGGTGCCGCTCAATTCGAATGACCTTAGCTTCCTGAGCAGGTATTGTCACCTGTGGCTTCCCTGAGGAACTCCTAAATGTTTGAGGAGAACCTCAGGAGGTTGTCGAAGATGGTGACCCGGTATCTATATTCCTTCGCTGTCTCTACTGGTTCCCCCTAGATGGTGGTGGTGGATGCCTCAGCCAACTGTTTCTGCCTGCCTAAGATGGTTACTGCCATTTCCTTGGCCTTACTCATGTTCAGCTTAAGGCAGGAGGCTTTGCACCAGTGTGCGAAGCCCTTGAGAGCTGAACAGTGGTGGAGTGAAGGATCGGATAATAGGGACAAGAGGACAGTTGGGGGGACCAGCGGTTGTCTGTGTAGAGGACGAAGAGCAGCGGAGACAAGATGCAGCCTTGAGGTGAGCCGGTGGAGGTGGAGAGGGTGTTGGAGAGGACACTTTTCAACAGCACCCTCTGAGATCTGTTGGTGAGGAAACGGATGATCCACTGAATGAGCCAGTGGTTGAGGTGGAAGTGAGTCATCAGCTTCTCTGCCAATATGTGTGGTTGCAGGGTGTTAACACTGAGGAGAAGTCAGCAAAAAGGAGCCTGGCTGTGTTGTGGGGGGTTTCCAGGTATACACAGGTATGGAGTTGGTGAGGAAGATCTTGGCATCGTCCACCCCTCTGTAAGCCCTATAGGCAAATTGGAGAGGATCAACCAGGGGATCAGTTACTCTGGTGATGTGAGTTTTAAAAATTCTCTCCAAGGCCTTTGTCACCAGTGAGGTGAGGTGGGAGCCACTGGCCTGAGGTTGTACAGAGGCATAAGGATGCCCTTTTTGGGATGGGAATAACTGTTGAGTGTTTCCACATCTGGGGCACTGTGCTGCAGGACAGGGAATTATGGGGAAGGAGATGGAAAACTTCCCCACCCTGTTGGCACAGTGCTTAAGGGTACATCTGCAGATCCCGTCTGGACCAGATGGTGTGGAACATTAGTTCTCCTAAGGGCTCTGACCACTTCCTCGGTGTCGAAGACCAGGGCGGGGCAGTCCAGTTTTTAGAGTGGAGACGAAGGTCTCTGTCTGGGATCTCTTGTCACTCTCTAAGCAGGTAAAAAAGGACTTGAGGTTGTTCGGGAGTGATGTTGGTTTCCTCCCATGGATTTGAATTGGTGAATGACCGGGGGAACCAGTGTTAACCAAGGCCATATTTTTGATCCCCTGCCAAGCTGAGCGGAGGTCCCCATGTGCAATGGTTCGCTCCGCCTTGTTCTTATAACTCAGCTTGGCAGTTCTTATGGCTTGTTTGACCTCCTTATTTATCTCCTTCTTCTCACCCTCTTCTGAAGAAGATTCTTTTTTTCTATAGAATCTTCTTTAACTTTTTAGTCACCCAGGGATTGTTATGAGCAAATATGGTGAATTTTTTTGGGGGGGTGACATTGTCTACACAGAAGGAGACATAGAATGAGACAATCGCCACCTGATCACTGAAATCCTCGGACGCGGATATAAGACTATACCAGTCTGCGGATTCAAAGTATCCCTGAAGCCTATCAGTACTGTCTGGCGTCCACTGCTTGATGATCTTCGTTTCTCTACCTGCTCCTTACCAATGGTGCATAGGCAAAAGCAAGAAGAATGGAGTGGTGATCAGCAGAGCCAAGGGGGGCGCGGCGACAGCTTTGTAGGCATCAGTGACAGATCCGAAACATTTGTCATGTGTATTACCCTCACGGGTTTTACAGTTGACATACTGCTGGAATCCTTTAAGAAGTTTGAAATAACCCATGATGAATTGGGGGCATCAGGGGAGGTCTACTCAAATCTGTCAAGTGTGGATTTGATATGCTCCAAAACTGAGACTGCATTGGCTTTGGTATGGATCAGGAAAAGTTGTGGGAATTCTCTGGGGAGATTGGAAGGGGCGCAGGGAGACCGCCTGGAGCACAGTTGCATAGCCTACCCTAATGACCAATATCTTACACCACTGGGGGTTAGACCCCCCACCCCCACCCCCTCACCATGGTGTTTCCCGTGCTAACGGCGTCACGTCACTAGCCTTATGGGATGACTAAAACCGTCTACATACAGTGAATTGTTTTTATTAATCTGTTAACATGTTTCTGTGAATGCAAGGATCGAAGCAGTCCGGTATTCAAGCATGTAGTTGACATTCGCCAGGAGTTCGTCCATCTTCCCACAGAACAAACGCACGTTGGGCAGTATGATCGAGAGGAGCACTCGATGTTAACCTCTCCTGTCTGAGTGGAGCTCTGGTACCGCCCTTTTTCCTTTCCCCTTCTGGTCCTTTTTTTTGTTGAGCGTAGGGATCATGGAGGGTGGAAAGTTTGGGGAATCCTCGGGCAAGGTGTGCAGAATCTCTTCCGGGAGGTCCAAAATCGCAGCGTTGTGAAAATAGTGGGACAGCTGGTGCAGGTGTTCCCTGGAGTATGCGATTTTCTATTCGCTGAGCATCTTTCAGTGGAGCGGTACCAGAGATTCAGGCGGGTATGGAGATCCAGGCAGGGTAGCAGGGTAGATGGGACCAGATGAGTGCTGCATACTCCATAGTATATGAGTAATAGTAGTAGTTGAGTCAGCTGCATTAGCTCAGGCAGCTAGCGAAGTCTTTGTTTTGGTTGGCCTATTCTTAGCCTGTCGGAGAAGAGTGTCTACTGCAGCAGGAGGTGAGGAGAAAGGGGAGATGTCCAAGATGAGGATAAGATGAGGAAAATGTAAAGGAGGATATATCATAAAAAAATAATCTAGAAAAACTAATCTAAAATCATGAATGACAGCACAAAACTTTTTGCTGAGTCTGTAAATTAGCCATCAACCTCTGAACCATGACTGCCCATTCTTGCACTGAATGCTCGCTAGCATATTTAGCATGCTTCGTGGCAAAGTGACGGCTATTATTGAATTATTTTAAAACCACAACAGTTTCGAGGCATATAAGTCTTAAGTCATAAAGCCATTGAACCGACTTCAGTGAAAAATAGTTTGTTGTCCACTCCAGATAAACGTGCGGAACTCACTGTGCACTTTACTTTTCCCTAATCCGCTCATTTTTAAAGAGGGTTTCAAAGGGCAAAAAGTGACAAAAAGAGGAATATTCCACCCTCTAAAAAAGGTCAAAGTGTAAGAGGAGAACACCATCTATTGGTGGAATGTGGGTATATCAGAGAAAATGTAAAATCAGGTTTAATTCCAATTCTTTTTTAAATTCGGTGGGCCGGCCTTTTATGGCCCGTGGCCAAAGTTTGCCCATGCCTAATAGTTTACGTTGTAAAATACTAGTCTACATACCAGATACCTCATTATGACTTTAGGAGGATGCTGGCATTGGTTCCACTAGGGACCAGCTCTTTTTGAATTGCCTTGTTCGGTGCTGTAGTGTGTTTCTGACACTGTTCACTATTGGCAAGTATGTTATTTCTTATAACTGTAATTAAGAAAATATTTTTCTAACCTCATTTATCATTAAACTTTTTTAAGCAAGTTTTCTGTGATTGAGCTAAGGGCTTACACTTTGCATCTCCTAAAAAAACTGCCCATTCAACAACTCACCTTTAGGTGACTGAGGGAGTCACTGAACACCTGCAATTAAGCCGATAGATTTGAGAAAATACAACTGAGTTGCAAAGTAATGGCTAGTGTTATTTCCTTGAGGAGTATTTTTGACCCTTGTGCAAACATCCAGATACACTTCCATCCAAAAAAGTATTTTTTTGTTTGTGACTGACACCCCCGCCAAAGACCAAATGTCTCCTGGCATCAGACTTTAATGGCCATGTGCTAAGTGATATCTACGACCTATGTTCAGCCATCATTCTATTATCCATTCTTTATCTATTAAATCATATCAGAATATCTATCAGTAGACCTCAAAGTGGCAGAGATTAGTAAACGTGAAGTGAGGAGGGCATTGAAGAGGATGAAGAGTGGAAAGGCAGTTGGTCCCGATGATATACCTGTGGAGGTATGGAGGTGTCTAGGAGAGGTAGTGGTTGAGTTTCTGGCTAGATTATTCAACAAGATCTTAAAGAGTGAGTAGATTCCTGAAGAATGGAGAAGAAGTGTGGTGGTGCCCATTTTCAAGAATAAGGGGGATGTGCAGAATTGTGGTAACTGTAGAGGGATAAAGTTGACGAGCCATACATTGAAGTTATGGGAAAGAGTAGAGGAAATTAGATTGAGAAGTCATCATTTGTGAGCAGCAGTATGGCTCCATGCCTAGAAAGAGTACTACAGACACAGTATTTGCTTTAAGAATGCTAATAGAGAAGTACAGAGGTCAGAGGGAGCTGCATTGCGCCTTTGTAGATCTAGAAAAAGCATACGACTGGGTGCCGAGAGAGGAACTCTTGTATTGTATGAGGAAGTCTGGAGCCTCAGAGAAGTATGTTCGACTGATGCAGGACATGTATGCTGGCTGTGAGACAGTGGTGAAGTCTGCTGTAGGTGTAGCAGAGAAGTTCAAGGTGGAGGTGGGACTTCATCAGGGATCAGCTCTGAGCCCCTTCTGATTTGCAGTGGTGATGGACAGACTGACAGATGAAGTCAGACAGGAATCCCCTTGGACCATGATGTTTGCATATGACATTGTGATCTGTAGTGAGAGCAGGGAACAGGTTGAGGAAAGTCTTGAGGTGGAAGTATGCTTTGGAAAGGAGATGAAGGTTAGTGGCAGAAAGACAGAATATACTGTATGTGAATGAGGAACCTGGGTGGAATGGTTAGGCTACAGGGAGTAAAGATCAAGAAGTTGGAGGATTTCAAGTACTTAGGGTCAACAGTCCAGAGCAACGGTGTGGAAAAAAGGTAAAGAAATGGGTTCAAGCAGGTTGGAATGTGTGGAGAAAAGTGCCAGGGGAACTATGAGATACATGAATATCAGCCAGAATAAAAGGAAAGGTGTACAAGACAGTGGTGAGACCAGAGATGCTGTATGGTCTAGAGACAGTGGCATTGAAGAAAAGACAGGAAGCAGAGCTGGAGGGAGCAGAGATGAAGATGTTGAGGTTCTCTTTGGAGGTGACGAGGATGGATAGTATCAGGAATGAGTAGATCAGGGGGACAGCAAATGCTCGATGTTTTGGAGGCAAGACTGAGATGGTTCGGTCATGTACAGAGGAAGGATAGTGAATATATTGGTAGAGTGATGTTGGAATTGGAGGTGCCAGGCAGGAGGTCTAGAGGAAGACTGAAGAGAAGATTTATGGACATAGTGAGGGAGGATATGAAGGCAGTTGGTGTGAGAGGAGGATAAAGAGAGTAGGGTTAGATGGAGAAGGTTGATTTGCCGTGGTGACCCCTGAAGGGAAAAGCTGAAAGGAAAAGAAGAAGAATATCAATAGATAGGCGATGTAGGTAGACATTTAACAAACAGCATATTCAGCCAGGACTTAGAACAAAATTACACATTGACAAGGCTGGATCACTGGTACTTGTTATTTGTTTAATCATTTTTCCATAATGTCGTATTTGGCTATTATTTTGTATTTGTTACACAGAGTTTGTGTAGTTTGTAGTTTGTGAGGCTTTGGAACTTCAAACCAAAGTGGAGAGGGGCTTCTGTTACTGAATCCAAAATAAAGTAAACTATTATTATCTTATGTCTGTCATCCTTTATGTATTCTTCTCTTTTAAACTTCATCTGGTGTGACTGGAGCTAAAAAAGCATCAAGTTACGCTAGAGAGATCAGCTGTGGCTCTTTAGTTGTTGTCGCTCTCCAGGAAAATGTCAGGGGGTCTAGGAAGAGGGCCAGGCTTCTCACCATAATCTGCAGAAAACATGAAATCATAACTGGGAAAATATGTATTTAACTTTAAAAGCAAACTTGATGAACTAAAATGTGTCCCACTTGCCATCAGTAAGAAAAGAATAATCAGTCAGAAGGCCAGGATCGAAGAGTAGCTTTAAATCCTCTGGAACGTAATTGGTTTCACTTGAAGAATATAAATTCCTGTACAGATTTGGCTTGAATAAGTAAAAAACAAATAAAAAAATGAACACAGCAAACACAATTGTATCAATTACTTCCATATTTAGATTGTCCTGTGTCCGGAGGTTAAAATAAATGTTAATAATTTAATAATAAGCCAGAGTGCAAGGAGTGCATCTCAGCTGGGCAAGCTCTCAGCTTCTATCAGCAGGTAACTTCAACACATCTAACTGTAACATCGGGCGGATCTTCTCTTTAACTTATCTTGATATGTCAATAAATTGTCATTAATATATTTTATCATTACATGCAAAGCTGGGCTCTGCTGTATTGAAGGTTAGTACTTTAACACTTTAACATTGTAATTGTGTTTATTACAACTTCAACATGAGCTCGAAGTCAAATTTGCATGTTAAGATTTTAAACATACCAAAATTCAGCATCCATCACAGTAGCATGAGTAGCATAGATATAAAAAGTCCTACCTTCTGAACACAGGCACAGTCCAACCAAGACAGACTACGAGACAAAGAAGGATAACCAAAGCTAAATATTGTTTACGCATTCTGTTAGTCCATACATAAATTGATAAGTTCAGTTTTAAGAAATGTTTCTTGAATAACAAAGCAGTGTAACAAGCTAGTTCTTTTACAGATCTCTTGAGAATAATAACCACCAATAATGTGATGTCATGCCAAAGTTCATAGCCTAAACTGATGACATCAAATATGATCCAAAGCCACAGCAGTGATGTTTTCCTTTGAAGAAACATGTACTTGAGAGAAAGCAGACAAAGTGGAGATGCAGATGCAGATCATTAAATACTTGTCGGTGCCCTCAACATGCACATGGAGAGAATGGCATGATACCAAGAAATTAAGTGTATCTCAAATGAGGCATATGAAAGTCGCACACAGATATTTTTAAAACATTTGCCTTCCTCAAGATTATGTCCAACTTTACACTATTTCCATCTGATGCTTTGATGAAAAAAATCCAATAGTATTATGCATTATTATGTAAGCTTATAGAAGATTAAAAAATATGTAATCTATGTAAATGAATCAAGTAGCATACAGAGGACTCTTGTCTATTAAACTCCTGGATCTGCATTTCAGCAAGAATGTGTCAAATGAAGTCTACTTTTCTAGCCTCTGGTTTCTACATTTAATGTCATGCAACTCGATGGCCATTCCCGTAGCACAGCATGAGCCACCCCAAAACCACCTGTGTCATTGAGCTGACCTTAGATACAGCATGAACCTGTCTGAATGAAGACATGGATGAATTATTCATAGCCTGCTACCATCTGGCACATCACCCTTCCTTCTTCACACTCGCCGTGTCAATGACGAGCAAGAGAGAAAAGGCCAGTGGATCATCAATTGTCATTCTGGCCTTGGGTTATGCTGATGATGAAGGCAAACAAAGAACAAAGAGGAATTAATGTTTGCATCTGACAAACAAATTTAAGTTCAGACTAACATTGCAATGGGTTATATGCAATATTTCCAAGAAGGTAGCTATGGGACACAAACAGAAAGACAAACACAAAAAACAAATGAAAATAAAGGGCTTTAAATTTGTGTTTCTTTTTTGGGGGGAATTCATATACCAGTAGGGGGTATCAGTGACATCTCAATTTTTTTCCTTCATATTTAATCTTCTTTAATCATGTGGATCTGACTTACAACATGCTTTCTCACAGCACCTAATTTCAAAATGCAGAGAAAAGTGTCAATCTCAAGTAACTCCATGAATGGAAAATGTCTGTTCTTCTACTGCCCAAAAACTGATGGCCTGCATCATTTGAAGTAACAGTCTGGTGTGCTGACTCTAAGGTATCTGTCCTTGTGCTCACCCTTTCTACGATTATTTGTTTGCTCTCTTTATTAATGACATTTATTATGACTGATGAGATGATGATCCCTGTTGTATTATATATCAGTTGATGATGTCATGTCAAGAAATTTCTACAATTTTTCTGTCACAATCGGAAGGCACTATTGTAAAGGGAATTTGGTCTCATGGACTGTCTCCCAGGGAGTTTTTTTAATGTTTTTTTTATTTTGATAATTGAGGAAATACAAATATAATGCAAAAATTTCCAAATCGCTATTTTTTAACCCCCTTTTCTACTTTTTATTTTGCTTTCAAACACTGTTGTTAATTTGAATTCAACACATGAAACTGTTTAACAGTTCTTTGCAAATAATAGTACCAGATGTCCATGTAGCACCAGGAAGTTGTGGGACAGATACGTTTGTATAAAATTATCAGGTTGATGATCAAACCTGAGGCAGGCCTTACCCTCTTACCCCCTCCCCCAATTTAATTGAAATGAACAAAAAATAAATAGAATTTTAAGCCAAACCTTCGAAATTGGTCAGTACTGTCTTGTAATATCACACTGTACATTGAAAGAAAATAGAGACAGGAACTGTCTGCTTCACCCTTTACCTCAACCTTTGTCCATCCTTGTGTGCTTTACGCTTCTGATTAAAACCCAGAGTCATTCCTTACCTGTCCCTGGAACCATGGATATGAGTTCTATTCAGTTGGATAAAGCTGAGCCTGCCATCTTCTGTCACCTCTGTATATGAGAGGTGTCTCAGATTCCTTCAGCCCACCCAAGCATTTAGCCTCGAAAAGATGCATGCGCTGTCACCACAAGAGGGCAATGAAGCCTCTCCGGTGTCCCTTTCTTCCACATGGTAAATCAGGATCACGCCGAGACACACAAACACACACACACACACACACACACACAAACACACAAACACACTCACACACACATACACACATACACACATATGCACACACACTTGTGACATTGTGACAGCAAAATTCAGTGGAAATCAGCATGAATGAAGAACCTGAGCTACAGTAATCCAACAAACTCCTGGCTTTCTTAAAAAAACAAGAATTATGTGTGCCCAACTTCCTTGCCTACTTGTACCAACATAAATAAATAATTACAATGTCATGCTGATTCATAATTTCTTCCTTTAAAAACTACAAAATTACGCAGGATGAAAACGGAGTCGTTTGTGGAGGTGTTGAAACAAATAATTTCAGTTTCTGGCAGAGGGGTTTTCACTGTTGCCACGACGGCATAATGAATTACAAAATTATGATTTAGAAAGCGACACGATTTTTAGAAGCTGCAGAACATGAAGAGAATTAAATTCTATCTTTCAGTCTGATCAGTGTTGCCAGTCATTTTAACATCAATAAAATTAATGACAGACATAGATAATTGCTTTGTTTTTTGTGCTTGTTTTTTTTTTTCCAAAAGGGGGTCTTCTGGCTATTCTTAAACATGTGGGTCTAATTCTTATTTCTTTTTCATGTTTGTCTTTCATGTGAAAGGGACCATCTGGCACAGGCTGATTAGTCTTTCTGAATTATGAATAATTATGATCAGATCCGGTTGTTCTAACATGTGATGACACAATTCACTAAAGTTGAGCAAGAAACAAGACCTCAATAATACAGCTCACATTTCGATCATTGTTTCAGTATTGCATTTAAATCGCAAAAGCCTCTCGGATGAGATGTGAAACGTCTTCAAGGGAAGAGAGTCAGTCTAGTTGCAACAAGAAGGAGATTTTGACAAGAATTAACCATGACCTGGATGACTGAGAACCTCCACAGACATATTGCATTTTGCATTCATAATTTGGGTCAAGCCTAATCTGATAGACAACCTCTCCCATTCTAACCTCTCTTTAGAAAACAAATGCTGTTTCACATGATGGAATCAACATAGGTGTCCTAATGTACAACATCCAGACTTTACTGTGTTTCTACACGGAATTGGAGGACATGTTGGCTGAAGTGAGTCAGCTGTGAGGAGTCAGTCACTATCAACATTCCATATTGAACTTTTTGAACTTGAACTTTTCCTGTAAAAAGTTTTCCACTACCAAAGTGTAACTTGTCATCAGGAAATGCTCCAATGATAAATTCCTAACTTCTTTAAATCCTCAAAACCTTGGAAGTACCATATTTTATGGTTGTATCTGCGAATTAAAAACACAAACTTAGTCATAGTCACAAAATGTACTGTGAATATAAAAAATGACTGCTCAACATAAGAGTGAAAAAAAGAGGAAAACACAACTTAAAGGCATATTGTTCTCATCATCTTTTGGTAATTAGCTTTCATAGTTCCATGCTATAAAATGTTGCTGCATATAAGTGATTTGAAAATTTAATCATTATGTCAAGCAGTCGACAAAGTGACTAAACTGTTGAACATTTATTTCATTGTGCCAATCATTGATTCAGAACAAATCTGCCAACAAAACAGCACCAGGCTGAACTTTTTAATTTTTTTTTACTCAGAAAGATGCTACATTTAGCGGGGGGAAAGGCTACATAGACAGTTTCTAATTGTAACGAAAGTCTCAACAGATTTTTTTGTTTTTGTTTTTGGATTAAAGTTGTTATGTAAATGGATGTTGTAGACGTATGTGATTGAAATTTGCTCAGTGGAGAAAATTCAAGACAGCAATGTGCAGTTATGCCAGCAGTCTCCATCAGTCTCAAATCAACTTATTGGCAGTAAGTCTAACACCAATTCAACTAGATTGATAAGTGTCAGAGCATTTCTGCGTTATTCTCTCTTACTTTATTGTATTTTTGCTTGAATGACCTCAGTGATCCTTCATATAGTCTGCTTGGTAAGTCACAAAAATTGTAAATACAATTTTTCATCAGTGTTATGTCAGGGGCATTTTGGAATTTCACATTGTTTGCTCAAAATCCAAAATCTCGATCAATCAGTCATACAAAAGTAACATTTATCCCAGGGCAAGTTTCAGTCACTCCTACTTATCTTCAATATTGAAATCTTCGAGAATTGCAACAGGATCAGAACTGAAGAAGCAAAACAAAAAACAAAACATTAATTGATTAACATGTCCAATTACTACCACAACTTTAAATGACAAGTGCCATGACCTGGGCATTCGAAGACAACAGAATAATTTCAAAAACATTGGCAAAGAGAAAAAAGTAATCCTGCATAACCCTGTTTCTATTCATCCTGATTAAACAATTCAAGGCTTACCAAATAATTGCTATCAAACAGTGTCTCACACTTTCACGTGTCTCTATGCCAAACTTGCAGTCAGGTCATGTATCATGCTATGCAAGTAGATAAAAAAAAAGTAAAAGAAACGTCAAAGTCTCTTGTTCTAACTTGAAATGATTTGGGTCTAGCATAGTCTACAGAAGAGAGATTTGTGCCAATGTGTGTTTGCAGCTTGAGGTCTATGAAAAACACACTGAGTAATCACAGGTAAACACGTCACAAGACTCCACCTGCTGGTGAGGGAATCACAGCCGGAAAATGCAGGCATGTCCGAAAGGATCCATAGATCACACAACTGACACTGCTTTCTTATAAAATCTTGTAACAGTGCCTCGAAAGTAAATTCTCAGTGTAATTCCTTTGTAAGCACTGTGCATGTTTGTTTTTGAATATGCAAGAGAGGGAAATAAATATTCTAACAGATTAATGGTTTGGAACAGAAAAAGTCTCACACAAGAAAAATTGGGTGTTTTGAAAAAGTCGTGCCACTGCATGAAGAGAATTCGTGCTAAAAACCCTGTATCATAGAATAAATGTAGAATAATCAATTCAGCTTAAATTTTGAGTCCTTTAATTGTGGAACTTGATGTTCCCCCAAGAAAAAAGTTAGCATGGTTTAAATGCAAGTCTTCTGAAATGTTGTTTACTATTCCCCTGTTAGTTGACCCATTTATGAAAAAGAGGAACATGATTGAATAAAAATACATTAACTGTGGAGGTACAACAAATGTTGAAGATCAGGACCATAAATCCAGCATTTGTAAACAATAATAAAAATTATGGTTACTGGTATTTTGTACTTTATACATTTTTTATGCTTTTAGTATTGACTAAAAACAGCATCTTGTTATCACATTGAACATTAGAAAATCATGTGTTTCTAAATCTAACACAGAGGTGGGCATGGTTAATGTATGAAAAAAATATATGATTTATTGGTAAAAACCTCAAACTCAAACTGCCTTTCAACTACATTCAGAGCAGTGATAACTACCTTTTGATGGACATCGTTATACTTCAAAAGGTAAATCTCAGACTTTTAAAAACCAAACTGTATTTTTTTTTTCTTCCTTCCTTATTTAATTTGATAGTCAGGTTCTTCTTGTCATTTTTGGGTTTCTCTCTTGGGGTCATACATTCAATTAGTTTGCCATCTGTTCTCAACTTCTCACCTTTCTCCTGTAATATGTGGAGTTTGTATTCTCGTTCTTTCTCCAATCAAACCCTTGGTTGTCATTTTTTTAGTTTTTTATTAATTGTATCCAAGTATTATTCCTTGGGGCTTCCTGTTAGTTCAATTTAAATTTAGATGTACTTAAAATGGGTGGCACAGTGGTTAGTATTTCCAACACACAGCTACAAGGTCCCTAGTTTAATTGTGACAAGGGACATTTCTGTGTGTGTGTGTCTTCCATGTTTCCCGGTTTTCTCCCACATTCCAAAAACATAGAGTTGAAAAAAAAGCCCAGGAATGTGATGTCTGTTTATATGTGGCCCTGTGATCGACTGATGACCAGTCCAGGGTGATGTCACACCTCTCACCAATGACAACTGGTGTAGGCTCCAGCTCAAGTGCAGGATAAGCGGTATAAATAATGAATGAATGAAAGTATATAAAATAAATTAAGTTTAAGATTGCAATGTTTTTCCCAACCAACTCATTGAAACATTTTAAATTTTTTGGGACATTTTGTTTTTTTTTTTCCAACTTTTGACCTACACTTGCTGACACAGCCACCCTTGGATGTTTTGATGGCCCATTTTACTGGTACATGACTTTCATGTACCAGTAAAATGGGTCGTGTTTTTAGGATGCAGTTCATAATTTGTTATGTGAATAGTGTCAGGTCCTTTAGAAGTTCAAAAACATTGTTTTTACTTGTAGAATGGTTTTGGAAAATAACAAGACACTTCACTGTTCAGGGAATGTCATTTATTGCTCACTACAGTCGAATAGGGATTATTGTTTGTATGGAATAACAAGAATCTTATCAATCAGCAACATTGATTCCTAATGGTAGGTGTAAACCTCACACCAAATCAATAACCAAAATCAGGCTTTCTTTAGTTTACCTTAGGAAAATAAAAATAAAAAAATGCTGAAATCAAGGAATCTCAACTAATCCATGTTTCTTTTTCATTCTCTCTGTAATAGATATTTTTTAATCCTTCATGAGATATAATTTTGTGCTGATGTCTTATGGGCAATATCTGGCAAAACCCTCCTGCCAACTGCCTGAAATAAGGATTTGAATCAGTGCTGTCTTTCCAAAATGTCAAAAACATTTAATGATTTTCAAAGTTTATATGTGGGGAATCATATTGCCCTCCAAAACCAAGTTCAAAGTCCATTAGTATTGTTTGAAGTAAGGGGTGAACTTCAATCACAACCAAGTTCATGGTCAACATGAATCCAGCAAGTTATCACACCTGCATGACTCTCTGGCCATTTGCATAGCTGGATATGATTGCGCTTGTAGGTCTGCCTGTGCTCCTCATATCTTGGTCCCCTGTAAACGCTGCTTAATACACCTCTGTTGAATAAAGAAGAAACCACCAATGAAGGCATTGAAAGGACTGTGAAAGGAGATGCAAGTGAACGTCAGAGGTACTGACATTATTCTCTTCAGACCCATCTTACAGGCCAAGTCTCCCAAAACTGCAGCCACTTTGGTTACACCTGTTTACATACTTCTGTTTATCATAACTCTGTTTTTCATAGTTATCATGACAATGCCTTGGTTTATTCCGTTTTTCCAAAAAAACACAGATTCACCCCATGACACAGCCATATAATCCCACCACTGTATATGTCTGCTGTTGGTTTTCCTAACAACATGCTATTCTGTTTTAGGTATCAGCTGCTTCTGAGCATTCATTTGTTTTAGGAGTTTAGCAAATATTTGTTCAAAGTCTCTTTTTGTCTGCATTCAGAGTCAGATTCTGATCTTAGACTTTGTATACTGCCTTCAACCTATTCAACGACCATAAATGACTGTGATGTGTCTGTGAGGCAGCTTTAATTAAAAAGGTCTGTCTGTCCATCTTGAATTGGATGAGGAAAACATCAACCTTCACCCTTTGCCAAGCATTAAGACCCTGATATTTAGGTTAAATGTTGATTGTGATATCATGTGATCAAAATTCATTATCTGGATATCTTCAAATGTCAACACCTGTGAGGCACGGATTAAAGTGGACAGCTGACATTTGAATTACATTGTTGTTAGCCTTTGTTAACTGAACAAAATCCCTCCAAACATCAAATTTAACCATTTCATTAAGCAAACCCCTCTCCCAAGCCATATTCATGTATACTAAACAAAAGCCATTATTATGGTTTGATTAACACATGACTTACAATCATAAAGCTAAGTTTGAGTTTCATACAGGAAGGAGATAATGTAAATGGAAATAGGCAGTATGCAGGGACAATGAAGAGAACAGCGAAGTTCATCATTATGTGGAGTTTTAACAACAATAGATGCCAAGTCATTCAAATAATTTGAAGTGGACCCTGCAGAATGTAACAGGACCTACAGAGAAAAGGAGTTTGTGACCGAGGGCCAGGATAACACTTTTCCAAAGGGCCCTTTGGAAAAGTGTTGTGAGCAGGAAGGAGTGCAGACGTAACAAAACAGTTCAGGCAAATAGAAAAGCAGTCTAAGTTTGGTTGAAGAAGTGATCTTTTAAGAATTATATTTGACATAGCACATTTGCTGATTGTTCTGATCTCTTAACCTGCCGAAATCTACAGCAAAAAGAAATAAACAAAATTCAGGTGGAATACCTTCCATGTTTTCATAATGATAGCTGTGAAGAGACCAAACAAATCTTTGGTTGGCAAAATGTGTGTCAGATTCTTAGAGGAGTTGAGATTTATAACCCCTCTGTTGGCTCACTCAAGCTGACCCTTGACTTCACAGTTCAGATCACAGACACCTTACAATCCCAGCCTCGCCCAAAACACATACACACATAAACACATGTGCACATGCACACCCTTATGCACGCAGGGACGTACACACACACACGCATGTGCGGCAAGTATACAGCAATCCTTGCAATCAGTTTGACTGGGATGTATGTCGAAGATGTGACATCATCCTCAAAATTGACACTTTGACCCTCTTTTGATCACATTCCATTTTAATGATGAGGATGTGTGAATGAGAGTAAAATGAAAAAGGAGAAAAGTTAAAAAAGGGAGGATTGGTATAAAAATGCAGAGATAATTACAGGAAAAAGAAATGACACAAAAGCTGAAATCAATGCTTCACAGCGAAGCCTGCCAATGTAGAGCAGCATCTGGCGTGGCTCATCCTTTGCATAGACATTCCTGGGTGACACACACACAAAGCACTATTGTACTGAAGTGGATCTGACTCATATCCAACATACCTTACAACTTACAAATACATACACGTATAGAGGCACATACATGTACACACACACACACACACACACACACATACGTTTGGCCACGAGCCATTTCCATTGTGTACAGCAATATGCTGACAGTTTCAATAGCATCTGTAAATGATTCTCTACTTTATAGAGATAAAGAGTGAACATCAAAAGAGTGGAGGAGGATCAATGACCATGATAGAGTTCCTCTGATGTCTTGTGACTGCTAGTCAACCAGGGCACAAATGTACATTTGTGCATATAGGGTGTTACCACACCTGCTAAGCATAGATTTTTGACAAAGCAATCAAAGTATTTTGAAGCTCCTCTGTGACCCAGTCAGTAATAGCCTGTTTTATTGAAAATTCAACCCTGGAAATTGACACCATTATGCAGCCATGCACCTTATCTGGATTGGAAGATGGGGGCATTGTCCTGAAGCCAGGCCTGTTGGGGGCACTGCAGCTCTGGTGTCATTGGTCTGCAAGCGTGTGTGTGAATGGGTGAATGAGATCCAATGTGAAGCACTTTGAAACTGTATGTTGTGGAAGCGCTAGATAAGTGGAGTCCATTTACCAAATTATATCAATCAATTTTGGATAGGGGCTAAATTGAAAACAGAAGGTCTGTGTTTACAAGTTTATTCATGGTCCAGCTTTCACCTGCGTCCATAAACTTTGGGTTGTAACCAAAAGGAGTACTTGCATGCAACCCGGAACCGGCTACTTGGTTTCAGCCTTGGAGAAATGGTCTTTTTTAGGAGCACTGTGGGAGCACAAATGAAATTGTCTCTGGAGTAGAGGTGTGTGTCAAAAATCCCTAAGTTTCCTCTTGGCTGTCACTTCATTGTTCAGGGAGTTTAATTTTTTGCTCATTTTAAGTCTATTAGGGATTATTGTTAGTATGTAATTACTAGAATCTAATCAATAACATTGATTCCTAATGGTAGGTGTAAACCTGGCAATGCACCCTCAGGGCAGCACAGGCCAGTGTCTCCTGAGCTGGACCAAAGCCCGGATAAATGCAGAGGGTCGCGTCAGGAAGGGCATCCGGCGTTAAACGGATTGTGGTTCAGCCCAGTGGACCCGAGGGTAGCCTCCCACCGCCTTCACGTGGGGGGATGGGTTCTGACTGTTGTTTGATGCCTTGCACCCAACAGCAGTTCAGTTTACCCACCCTTCTTGGGGTCCCTAGAGGGGCTGCCAGAAAGTGCTCCTCTTGGGGACTCCCTCGTTCTATTTGGAAGGGCGTGATTGGGAGGAACAGTCCCCGCCATCTGAACTCGAATGGTATTTTGTTATTAGACTACTGTGCACGTTACAGATTTTCCAGAACAAACGCCATGTTCAAGCATAAAGGTTTTCATATACGCACTTGGGACCAATGCACCTTGGGCCATAGTTCTGTGGTCGTGTCATCGGACTTGCGGCCGCATGTCCCGGACACTCAAGTAAGGAGAGGGACGGAGCTGTCAACTGATTACGACCTGGTGGTGAGCTGGCTCCAACGGTGTGGGAGGATGCCGGTCACGCCTGGCAGACCCAAACGTAACGTGAGGGCAGGGTCCCCAGTTAGAGGTAGTTTCAACTCCCACCTCCGGAAGAGCTACAACCACGTTCTGAGGGAAGCGGGGGACATCGAGTCAGAAATGGGCCATGTTCCCTGCTTCCATTGTCGAGACAGCAGACTGGAGCTGGAGCCGTAAAGTTGTCGGCGCCTGTTGGGGCAGCACACCTCGAATCCGCTGGTGGACCCCAGCAGTGTGGGATACCGTCAAACTGAACAAGTCCTTTCGGGCCTTTCTAGCCTGTGGGCCTCTGGAGGCAGCTGTCAGGTCAAGCGGCATGTGACTTCACTCGATCGTTAGGAGGAATAAGTCAGAGACCTCCTCAACACCTTCCAATGAGGAAGCACAGCCGGGGAACTCTGGAGAGGACCCGAATATTTCTGGGGCTGAAGTTACTGTAGCATTCAAATAGGTATTCAGTCGGGGGGCCCTGGGGGTGGATGAGGTCCGCCCTGGGTTCCTCAAGGCTCTGGATGCTGTAGGGCTGTCCTGGCTGACACGCCTCTGCAGCGGGGATGTCGGGGACAGTGCCGCTGGACTGGCAGACCGGGGTAGTGATCCCCCTTTTTAAAAAGGGGGTTTGGAGTGTGTGCTCCGACTAACTGAGGGATCACACTCCTCAGCCTCCCTGGCAAGATCTATTCAGCGGTGCTGGAGAGGGGGGTTCACCAGGTCCACTAGGCCGCCCAACCAGTCTACATGTGTTTTGTGGATCTGGAAGGGCATTCAACTGTATCCTGTGGGCAATCCTGTGGTAAAGAGCTATGGATAGTGACCGAAAGAACAAGATCACAGATACAAGCGGCTAAAATTAGTTTTTTTCCGCAGGGTGGTTGGACTCTCCCCTAGAGATAAGGTGAGAAGTTCGGCAATCCGGGAGGAGCTCAGAGTAGAGTCGCTGCTCCGCTGCATTGAGAGAAGTCAGATGAGGCGGCTCGGGCATCTGGTCAGGATCCTGGACACTTACCCAGGGGAGGTATTCTGGACATGTCCATCTAGGAAAAGGCCACGGGGAAGACCCAGCACAAGCTGGAGAGAGTATGTCTCTAGGCTGGCCTGGGAGCACCTTGGGGTCCCTCCAGAGGAGCTGGACCATGTGGCTGGGGAGAGGAAAGTCTGGCTCTCTCTGCTCCGGCTGCTGCCCCCACGACCTGGCTTTGGATAATCAGTGGAAGATGGACAGATGGATGAAATCAAATGATCTCAAATAATCCACGTTTCTTTTTCATTCTATCTGTAATAAATGTTTGTAATGTTTCACAAGATATAATTTTGTGTTACTATCCGAAGGGTAATATCTCTCTGGACACTCCTGCCAACTGCTTGAAATTAAGGTTTGAATCCGTGCTGTCTTTCCAAAATGTCAAAAACATTTGATGATTTTCAAAAGTTATATGTGAAGACTCATATTACCCTCCAAAACCGAGTTCAAAGTCCATAGCATTGTTGAAGTATGGGATGAACTTCTGTCACAACCCAGTTCATGGTCAACATAAAATTAGCAAGTCAGTAAATGTCTTAACCTTAAAACATTTACAATGTTACACACCACAAACTGTACATATTAGCTGTACAATTGGCTGTTTCTTTCTCCCTCTCTTTCATCGCTCTCCTTCTAACTTGATTTTCTTCTTTATTTTATTTTTTCACAACCTCTGTGTAGAACATTGGCAATGTTTTTTTGGGAGCACTGCAGGAGCACAGACACGAATGTCTCTTAAGCAGAGGTGTGTGTCTGCTCGAGAGAAAGAGAAAATCCCTGAATTCCCCCTGTGAATGGTGTTGAGTAATTAATCTCCAGTAGGGATTTGCCCTCTCTTCTGACATATAAGTGACATAAAGGCGTATCTGTATGTGTGTGTGTGTGTGTGTGTGTTTCTGCGTGTGAGAGGTGTTTGATTGCTTCTCCCCCGAGCGTGCTCCATCATGTCCTCTTCTTCGTCTTAAGTTTCCCCTTTTGTTTCTCTTCTCTGTTCCTCCCTTTTTTTCCCCTCTGCTGCCTGCTGTGTACTCGGTCCTACAAATCCTTTATAGTTATTCATCTTTTTTGTTGTAAAATTATTATACAGTGAATATGTGCAAGATGATATGGGGGGGGTAACACGTTTCATTCTTCTTTTAGTAATGTTCCATCAATAGCTCTCAATTTTATGTTCCACTTACCTCTAGACTATTTCCACATCTTCTATATCCACTGGACAGTGTGACCATAGAGAGGTGCTGAGATCTTCTCATTTTTTGATCAAAATCTCAAAAGTGATTTTTGGGATTGATATAGTAAAAGATAGACAGCTCCAGAAGACCAAACAAAAGCAGAAAATCGAAGGAAGGGTTTCTTTAAATAATGAAACTTTAATGCATTTAGTTAAATGGTGCAGCTTCCAGAAAACATTGATGCAACTCTAGCTTAAAAGATTTTCCGAAAGAGTTTCCCACCATTCACATGATATATTTATCAATTATCTCAAGGTACTATTATTATAACTACTCTGATTTTTTTTTCTTTTTCTTATTTTGGCCTGTGGCATGTGGCATGTGTTTTGCCTGTGTTTGTCAAGCTGACCATATTATTATCTTCAGTGCAATACAAAAAGAAAATAATAGTTACAAATAAATAAATAAATAAATAAATAAATAAATAAATAAATAAATAAATAAATAAATAAATAAATAAATAAATGAATGAAAGTCAAAATCTTTATCAATGGAACTTTGATCATTGTTATGCATTTAGACCAATTTTTTTTTTTTTTTTTAAATTATTTTCCCATTTATTATTGCTATTTGGTGTAGTAAAACGCATATTTATCATCTTAAATATGACTACAGCATCAATAGTAACTTGATGGAATGAAGCCTCAGGCACAGGCCAGTGTCTCATGGAGCCAGACTCGGGGGGGCACAGGCCAGTGTCTCCCTGAACCGGTCCCAAGCCCGGATATATGCAGAGGGTTGCGTCAGGAAGGGCATCCGGCGTAAAACTTTTTCCAAAGCCAAATATGCGAATCAAACCCAAAAATTTCATACCGGATTGGTCGAGACCCGGGTTAACAACGACCGCCATTGGTGCCAATAACCTACAGGGTACCAGTGGAAATTGGGCTACTGTAGGTCAAAGAAGGAGAGGAGGAAGGCGTGTTCAGAAGCAGAGAGAGAAGAGGAAAGGCAAGAGTATGGGACTGAGAGTAGGGACTTTGAATGTTGGGACGATGACAGGAAAAAGTAGAGTTGGTTGACATGATGCAGAGAAGGAAGGTGGATACTCTGTGTGTCCAGGAGACAAGATGGAAAGGTAGGATGGCTAGAAACTCGGGAGCAGGTTTTAAGTTGTACTATCATGGTACTGACAGGAAGAGAAATGGAGTAGGAGTTATCTTGAAGGAGGAGTTTGTTAGGAAAGTTCTGGAGGTGAAAAGAATATCAGATTGACTTCTGGGCCTGACACTAGAAATTGAAGGTGTGATGCTCAATATTGTTAGTGGCTATGCCACACAGGTAGGATGTGAGTTAGAGGAGAAGGAGAAGTTCTGGAATGAGTTAGATGAATTGATGCAGAATATCCCCAGAAATGAGAGAGTGGTAATTGTGGCAGACCTCAATGGACATGTTGGTAAAGGCAATAGAGGTGATGAAGAAGTGATGGGCAGGTTTGGTATCCAGGATAGGAACGTAGAGGGACAGATGGTGGTAGACTTTGCAAAAAGGATGGAAATGGCTGGAGTGAATACTTTTTTCCGGAAAGGCAGGAACATAGGGTAACCTATAAGAGTGGAGGTAGAAGTACTCAGGTAGACCACATCTTGTATAGACAAGGTCATCTGAAAGAGATCAGTGACTGCAAAGTAGTGGTAGGTGAGAGTGTAGACAGACAGCATAGGATGGTGGTTTGCAGGATGACTCTGGTGAAAAGGATGATGAAGAGGACAAAGGTAGAGCACAGGACAAAGGGGTGGAAGCTGAAAGGTGAGGAGTGCTGTATGGTTTTCAGGGAGGAGATGAGAAAGGCTCTTGGTGGTCAGGGATAGCTATCAGATGACTGGACCACTACAGCTAATGGGCCTGAAGAGTGGAGAAGAAGTGTGATGGTGCCAATTTTTTTAAGAATAAGGGGGATGTGCAGAATTGCAGGAACCATAGAGCGATCAAGTTGATGAGCCATACAATGAAGTTATGGGAGAGAATAGTGGAAACTAAACTGAGAGCAGAAGTCAGTCTTTGTGAGCAGCAGTATGGCTTCATACCTAGAAAGAGTACCACAGATGCAGTATTCACTTTAAGAATGCTAATAGAGAAGTACAGAGAAGGTCTGAAGAGAAGGAGCTGCATTGTGCTTTTGTAGACCGAGAAAAAGCATACGAAAAGGTGCCGAGAGAAGAACTCTGGTATTGTATGAGGAAGTCTGGAGTAGCAGAGAAGTATGTTAGACTGGTCAAGGACATGTATGCTGGTTGTGAGACAGTGGTGAAGTGTGCTGTAGGTGTAACAGAGAAGTTCAAGGTGAGGGTGGGACTTCATCAGGGATCAGCTCTGAGCCCCTTCTTGTTTGCAGTGGTGATCGACAGGCTGACAGATGAGGTTAGACAGGAATCTCCATGGACCATGATGTTTGCAGATGACATTGTGATCTGTAGTGAGAGCAGAGAAGAGGTTGTGGAAAATTTTGAGAGGTGGAGGTTTGCTCTAGAAAGGAGAGGAATGAAGGTTCGTTGCAGTAAGATAGAATATATGTGCATAAATGAGAGGAACCCAGGTGGAACGTGAGGCTACAGGGAGTGGAGATCAAGAAGTTGGAGGATTTCAGGTACTTTGGGTCAATGGTCCAGAGCAACGGAGAGTGTGGAAAAGAGGTTATGAAATGGGTACAAGCAGAATGGAATGGGTGGAGAAACGTTTCAGGGGGTCTTTGTGATAGAAGAATTTCATTTAGAATGTAAGGAAAGGTTCACAAAACAGTGGTGAGACCAGCGATGCTGTATGGTTTGGAGACAGTGGCACTGAACAAAAGACAGGAGGCAGAGCTGGAAGTAGCAGAGATGAAGATGTTGAGGTTCTCTTTAGGAGTGACCAGGATGGATAGGATCAGGAAGGAGTCCATCAGGGGGACAGCTCATGTTAGACGTTTTGGAGAGAAGGTCAGAGAAGCCAGACTGAGATGGTTCGGAGAGGTCTGGAAAATTTTGAGAGGTGGAGGTTTGCTCAAGAAAGGAGAGGAATGAAGGTTAGTCACAGTAAGATAGAATATATGTGCATAAATGAGAGGAACCCGGGTGGAATGTGAGGCTACAGGGAGTGGAGATCAAGAAGTTGGACAGTCCAGAGATGCTGTATGGTCTAGAGACAGTGGCATTGAAGAAAAGACAGGAAGCAGAGCTGGAGGGAGCAGAGATGAAGATGTTATGGTTCTCTTTGGAGGTGACGAGGATGGATAGTATCAGGAATGAGTAGATCAGGGGGACAGCAAATGCTCGATGTTTTGGAGGCAAGACTGAGATGGTTCGGTCATGTACAGAGGAGAGATAGGGACTATATTGGTAGACAGATGCTGGAATTGGAGATGCCAGGCAGGAGGTCTTGAGGAGGACCGAAGAGAAGATTTATGGACGTAGTGAGAGAAGATAGGAAGCTAGTTGGTGTGAGAGAGGAGGATACAGAGAATAGGGTTAGATGGAGGAGGTTGATTCGTTGTGGTGACCCCTGAAAGGGAAAAGCCGAAAGGAAAAGACGAAGAAGACGAAGATCAACAGTAACTTGATGCCATCACTTGGATCATTTATGGTGTTTTAGATTGACTGTTGACTGTGAAAACAGTTTCTAAAACATGTGATGTTTGAAAATGCCACGGCAAGGATCCGAACAGTTTAAAGTTTGTATTGGACGATTATGCCATTGCATGCATATGCAGCCAAGTATTACCGAAGCTGCTAGTAACTATCGTCCTACGAAACTATAAAGCTAATCTAACATTACATTTACAAGGTGAGTAGAGACAGATGGTAAATGGATATTACCCTCAGCTTGATACATGTGTAACAAATTTGTGAAAATTCATTTGTCAGGGATCAAAACTGGAGAGGACTTGGAGGTGCATGCTGGAGGGTTCAAAGGCTACCTTTATTTCCCCTTTATATTTCTATTCTAATAATTTAAATGTTTAAATGGATGCACCACAATTATCATCCAAACACTAGGACATTGTATTGCCCATGATTGTATTTCTTTAAATAAAAGCTTACTGGTGAGCAACATTGACAGTCCTTATGTTGTAACATGAGTAGCAACTATATGTGTATGGCACAGAGAGTATGTTTGTGCTGCAGAGGAGGAAGGGAGGAAATCCAGCCACATTAATGACAACCACACTTATGTAAAGCTCCACAGTGTATTTATAGACTCAGCCAGGCCACATACGGAAAGTCCACAACCACAAGTCATCAAACACACGCAGACATGTGTATGTGTGTGTGAGAGAGTGAGCGAATATACACATACAGTACATCCACTTTATCATGACATGAAACTAAATTACGTGATCCTGACAAAACAGAGCAGGACAGACTGAAGTCTAAATCTAAGCGAGATAAAATGTATGAAGGCGGCCTCAACAAGACTTCCACTTGTAGCAGCAAAGCAGAGATGAAATGCACTGATACGCTGGAATAAAACTAGATAGAACTTCTTATTTTCAAAATACTTCATAAATTTTGTTTCACCTCATCAATTTTTGACTAAATTCTACCCACATCATGCAACAGAGAAACAGTCTAAACCAGATTCAGAACATTTTGCAGCAGCTGCATGAATATATTCGCATGGCAACCCAACAAATCTCTTGAGATCGAGTTTCAGTTCACTCTGCTGGGCCATCTGGCCCCTTTCCACTCCCTGGTTGTGAATGAACACTTGTCAGTAAACCAGTTTGATATGAGGGCTGGCCAGTGGCTCCTGTGGAATGGGAATGCCTGATGCCTATGGGGCATTCAAGTAAACAGGAGGACTGTCAATGCCAGAACTGATTGTATTACAGTTGAGGAGGAAACGAAAAAAACAGCTCGATCAAGTATGTTTTTTATATCTCTGTTGATGTTTAATGAGTGCCTTAGTTTATTACATTGTGTACTTATTCACTGCAATGGGCTTTTTCTCTTGCACGTTCCATTTCTCAAATTGGTTTTATGTCTATACTATTGTGTCCTGGGTGTGTTAGTCTGCAGACATTGATTATGACTGCTTAAAATCTATATCAAGTAAGAGGCAAGTCCAATCTATTTCAATACCACATAATTTCTTCTATATGGAATTCTTTATGACTGAATAGAAGGTGCCCAAAGGATTCAAATTTTAAAGAAGTTTTCAGACCATCAATCCATCCATTTACTACTGCTTATCCTCTATTTAGAGTTGTTGAAGCCTATCGCAGCTGTCATTGGGCAAGAGGTGGGATACACACTGTACCAGTTGCCAATCAATCATAGGGCAACACATAGAGACAAACAACCCTACTCTCTCTCATTCACTCATCTGGGCAATCATTTTCACGTTATTCCAATGAACCTCCTTCATGTTTTTTGACTGTGGGAGGAAACTGGAGAACCTGGAAAAAACCCACACAGGCACAAAGAGAACATGCAAAATCCATACAGTGGAAATTGAACCAGGGTCCTTTGTGCTGTGAGGCGCTAACCAATGTGCCTCCATGCTGCGCTCAGTTTTGAGACCCTCCCAAACCACACCATATAGGATCTAAATGAGATGTTTTCTGTAAAGCACATTCAGGTTATTTTACAATGTGAAAATTAGTTACAGGAAAGGCAAACTACAGGTATACAGATATAAATACACCATCAAGTTACATGCTGCAAGCCTTAATCTGTGAGTGAGTAGTTGATGACAATCAGTGCCAGGGGATGAATGTTTTTTTTAAAAACAATACTTTTTTGCATCAGGCACTGGAGCACACCGAACATCAGATTTTTGGTGTGCTTACTGTGTCCTCTCCCTTTTTTTGTTTTCAACTTAGTATTTCTTAGAATTTATTGGACCACATGCCAATAGTGATATTTTGTGGTGGAGGATAGCATCCAAATGCAACCGAGCCAAACAAAATAAAAAAAATATGTGTAGTTTGAAATGTAACTGATTCTCCAATTTTTGGGGGAAGTTGTATGAGATTGGAAAAAATGTTTTCAAAGAAATACTCAACAATCAAAACAAATCTGTTGTCCTAGTCTGTGTTCAATTCAATTTTTGTCATTCCACCCACGTCCTTAGAGTGACAAATCATTCTGCCATGTGGGCAGTCCCTGTAATTCCCCTGACCTGATGGATAGTGGATTGAAAATGATTACTGTATGTTTGTCAGTGTTTGTTTGTGTCACTGGGTACATGTTGTCCTCAATGGATCTCTCAAAGAGGTTTTCAATAATTTTCTTACTTTTTTAAAATCATACTGTATTAATCCATTGAGGGAAATTCCTCTCTGCATTTAACCCACCATGGATAAACCATGAGCAGTTGGTAGCCACTTAGCGGCACCAGGGGATAAGTTAGGGGTTCAGTGTCTTGCTCAAAAACACGTCGACAGGCTAGGAGGAGCGTGGAAATTGAACCAGGAATGTTGGGTTTCAAGGACAGCTGCTCTAACCAGCTGACCCACGCTGTTTCACTACTTTGTAATGCTAGCACATTGTTGCTTTATACTTGTCACTGGCAGCACTCCGCAGAGTTGAAAGGCTAAATGAGAATGGGCTTAAGTATTATTGAAATGTTTGTTCAAATAATCCCCTCCTTGAGCTGCCACTTTACTGTGGTGGAGGGGTTTGTGCGTCCCACACAGGAACGGCCCAAAAGAAGGACATGGATCCCTCTTCCCCTGGCCTCACCGCCCACAGGAAGGGCAAAGGGAGTCGGGTGCAGTGTGAGCCGGGCGATGGCTGGGGCGGGGGACTTTGGTGTCTGACCGTCGGCTGCAGAAGCTGGCTCTTGGAACATGGAATGTCATCTCTCTAGCGGGGAAGGAGCCCGAGCTGGTGCACGAGGCTGAGAGATTCCGACTAGATAGCGTGGGGTCTGGAACCAGACCTCTTGGGAGGGGCTGGATTCTTTTTTACTCTGGAGTTTCCCCCAATGAGAGGCATGAGCTATGGGTAGTGACCGAAAGAACGAGATCGCAGATACAAGAAACTGAAATTATTTTTTTCCGCAGGGTGGCTGGACTCTCCCATAGAGATGAGGTGAGAAGTTCTGCAATCAGGGAGGAGCTCAGAATAGAGACGCTGCTCTTCCACATAGAGAGGAGTCAGATAAGGTTGCTCGGGCATTTGGTCAGGATGCCTCCTGGATCCCCCAGGGGAGGTATTCTGGGCATGTACATCTGGGAGGAGGCGGTGGGGAAGACCCAGGACACACCGGAGCAACTATGTCTCTAAGCTGGCCTGGGAGCGCCTTGGGGTCCCTCCAGAGGAGCTGGACAATGTGGCTTGGGAGAGGGAAGCCTAGGCCTCTCTGCTCGAGCTGCTGTCCTCATAACCCGACTTTGGATAAGCGGCGGAAGATAGATGGATGGAAGTTTAATTAATTCCGGATCCAAGATAAGTGAACTACCGTCACCCATTAAGCACCATGGACAGCTCTGTAAATTCATTAATGCACGCCTCTGTTGAGTGACTGAATCAGCCTTACAGCCCTATAGTTAAATATTATTTCAGTAGACAAGACTGCGTTTTAAAATGCTTGTCATATATTATTCCATATATAATTCAATCACTTTTCTTGGTGGAATTTGGCAGGTTTACCTGTGGTTAATCAACTTGTGTTTCAACACATGGAATTGCTGGAGTCAATCCCAACTAACTGACTAAGAGGCAGGGTACGCACTGGACTGGTCACTAGTCAATCAAAGGATCACATTCTGAGATATATTCACAGTCATATTCTCATCTATGCACAATTTAATGTCTACATTTGGCCAACTGCATTCTTTTGGAATGTGGATGTAGGTCACAGAGCCAAAAGAGAATCAACTGAAGTGTGATGAGAACACGGAAACTCTATACATAAAAGCCCCTGTGGGTGACTGGACTGAAAACCTGCGTGCTGTGGGATGAGGGTGTTAACCACTGCACCACTGTGTCTCCACCAAGAAAACAGTTTAATCATTTTTATAACAAAGGGAATCGTGAAAGTCAAAGTCACTGGGTATTTGTGTCAGATACTTGAATCATGAAAGCCACATGATATCTGCTGAATCACCCTCCCTTGTCCCAGCTGCTAGAATTATCTGTGTTTTTTCTAAGTTACTTTTGCATTTTTGGTTGTTTGCAAAATTACAATTTCTTTTGCAGATTAAAACTAACTTTTAATGAGGTTGAGCACTTGTGATTCACTTGTGAAGTGTTTGGATTGTCAGTCTACCTGCCTATTTTAAATGTTTGTGTATTTTTTATTATGTTATGAACACTTTCATTTTATCCAGTGTAAGACTTATCTGGTTCTTCAAGAGCTCCCAAAGATTGAAAATGGCATTTTCCTTTTGCTGCTCACTATTAATTATTTGGATTTACAACAGAATCCATTGACAGCATTGTCATCTGTTTGATTTTCATCTGCAGTAGCTTTCAAAATCAATAATTGGAGTCAGCAGCTTTCGTAGTTTGCCATCTGCGTCGAAGTGTATCTCCTATCCCACTTCTTTTCCCTCTGCTTTGTGATGGGCACGTTGACATAACAATGGATTTTGCCTGTGAACTTGCCCAGTTGTGCCTTCATGTCTTCTCAAGTTCAAAGTTAGCCTTGAAACAGAGTTCTTTTTTTAAATATCTGACCAAATGTCCTGCATGCCCTTGGCTATTACATAACAGTTTTCCAAAAGAAGCTGAGAATACCAGGTTACAGTTTCACCTGTTCCGGACACAGCATCTTAGGGTGAGACTACCCTGAAACCCAGCATCCAAAAGCAGGAGCTTCGGTTTCTGTTTTAAATAAACCAGACAATGCCCAATAGCTGGTGATCTGAATGGAATAATACAATAGATAAAATGAAATTACATGTTCAGCGAGAGGATGTGAAGTGTTGTTTTTTTTACCCTAAGCCGTCACACTCCAGCATGGTAAGTTCAACCAGTCCAAACCGAATATCTGTGCTAATCCATATCCAGACTGTGGGGTTTGTCTTGTCACCAGGTATGTAAGTAATGACACATATAATGCAAAAAACCTCAAATCTTAGATATTTATTCAAAGAATGGACTTACCTACTTACATCTTGGATTTAGCTAATTAATGTTAGTGTGTATGAAAATGGAACACTGTCTCTCCTACTCAAAATGTCCTTATAAATATATATGTATTTTCGCTCGGGCAAAATATGAAGCACCTTTTTTTTGTTTGTTTGTTTGTTTGTTTTCCAGTCTAATTCTCCAACACTTGGTAATTTATCATGTTCAAATATGATAGTAAAAGGAAGTAATTTGCTTATAATTTGTCCTCCAAACAAAGTCAATATTACAAAAAAAGTTTGCAATATGGTTTTCATTTCACAACAGCATTATTTCTTGCCAGAAGCCAATATTAATCATTTTAATTACTCTGGCCAATTATAACAAAAGTGGCCACGAATTACCAACATCTTTAACATTATTGCATTTTTTGCTGGGGGAAAGATCATGCTCAGCCATGAAGACAAACATACTTGGGAAAATAACACAGAGTATAAAGCCACACAAAGACCAACATGTTTCATCGGACACTCCAAAACCCTAACCACATATTTCTAGGCTGTCTTAATGTTCTTTGGTATCCAATGCCAGGATATGAAAGCTAAATCAACTGAGAAAACTCTCCAGTGGAGCCTCATTTTTTTTTCTTGGGCAAATAGATGACCTTCAATTTATCTGTCTATTCGAGATTACATTTAGCGTGGTCTGAGAAATGTCCACAAGCCATTTCCGCATTATCAATTTGCTTTTTGAAAAATCCATTCATACCCCTGCATTGGTCCATCAATTTAAGTTTGTTGCATAAGTGAAGAGAGTCCACCACTTGTGTCTTGATACACAAATCAGAGGTTTATGATGTGGAACTTTTTTTAAAACGTGTTGTGGTATTATGGTGAAAACAGATCAGGTATTGTAGAATGTTAAAAATAATTTTATTGAAAGTGACAAAGTTTGACATTGAAAAGTTAAAATTTCAAGGGTGTTCTGTGGAGAGGTGCATTGTGTTTTCTTCTAAAAAGTTGTGCCCACATATACACCCACAGCCTCCCCATGTGAACAGCAAGGACAAGCTAACAAAAGTCATAAAAATCATGAAAGGTCTTTTGTCACAGTCCTCCCACTACCCTACGCTTTTCTCCCCTGGTTCATTCTCTCTTTTGCCTCAGTCTCGTGTTCGCTTTATATTGCACTTGTACAATGTATGCAACTCAGTGCAGCATATGTTGTGCTGCACTGGCAGATAGCTGCAGGATGGGTAGTCTTGTCTCAGAGATCAACACCTCGGGGGCAGATTCAAGCTGCCAGAAGTTCAAACATGCAGAAAAGGACAAATCCCCCAGCGATACCCGGACAAACAACCTTTTTCCAACTCAGCTCACTGTCTAGAGTTTCAAGAACAAAAGCATTGTCATGTTTCCTCTTGGTCTATTACAATTCAAAATTACTGTGCCTAAATTTGACACAAGCAGTGTCACACCAAATATATATTATTCTGCCAAATTAGATGATGATTGGCATCATACCAAATAATGAGTGGGGAAAAGACAGTATTGCATTTTGATGCATCCGGTTGCATTTTGATATGAAGGCTGTGCACACATAGACTTTTTTTTTTAAATACTTGGGGAATTCTTGTAAAATTATAAAACATTAAGAATATTGAATCAAAAAAATCCAATGAAATGTAAAAAAAAAAAACCTGAAGAAAAAATATATTTTAAAGCCTTCTGAACACAGATTCTGCCTCATACAATCAAAGAGGCCCTGAATGGTTTGTTTAGCTAATCAAAATGACATGAATCACACACTATGGCTACCCGGATGTGCATCAGAAATTATGAATTGTCAGAGTAATTCAGCAACTTGTGGTCAGGCAAGACAACTTTAAATCTGGATGATACAAAATGGGTACAAAATGTTAATCAACTTTGAGTTATATGAGGGGACAATCAGTGAGACAAAAAGATGATTTATAGGGTTAAAAAACAAGAACAAATTTCGCTGACAAAAGTTATAGGCTCCTTCTTTGATCATGTAACAATCACATCACAATTTCACACCAATGTCATTAGTGAAACAGCAAAACATGAAATGTTCCCCATCCATCCCCCAAAAAACGAACATAGACTTCAAAGACAATGTTTTATATCATTATATCCTTAATCATTAGTAATCAGCAGCTTTGAGAAGCTTCCATCAATCATTGTCAATAAGTGAAAGCACCTTCACCAGGGCTAGACAGGCCATCTGGCATACAGTGCACATCCCCCAGTGGGCCAAAGGGCCTCAGGCCAAAACACATTTTCTTTTCCTTTTTTTACTCTGTACGGACGATCTGCACAAGCATCTTCTTTTTCTTATTGTGATTCCAACAAATTCCATGCTTATTTGATGTTTCTCATGCTCTATACAAATCATTAGCAGTGTGAAGCATCAGCGAGGCACTGTGTGTCTGAAATAACCTTGGATAGAAATGTGTCAGTCAATGTGACAGTCAAAGGTGGTTCAAGTAGAACCCCCATCTTTATGGCCACACTCCACCAGTCCCCTCCCTTTCTAACACAGTACCGCAACAATGCTGCCTTCTGCTCATTCTGCCAAAGTTCATTTTCTTCCTCAAACAGAATAAAAGATTGGCCTTGTGTATATCTGTTATTAATTATTTTATTGCATTTGATGTTTGCAAAAATGCAAAAAAAAATCCATGTCCTAATGAGTGTTCCCGAATTTTACCCATCAAGATTGTGACAGTTGTCGTAATACTGTTCAAGACCCATAAAAATTAACAATTAATTTACAGACCCAAAAGTCACTTGGGAGTTCATATCTCCCATTAAAGTTACATAAGCTCCAGATAAAGCCACAGACAGAAGCATCAATGGAAAAACCGTTTTGTGTACCAGGATATAATCATTTGATGATGAACGATGCTCTTCAGTTGTTGTTTTTTTCTAAAGAAGAAGACTGAGGTCAGATGTGTCAGTTACTGCTTTGCCACTGTTGTGAAGGGACTAGTTATGGTGCAAGATGAGAGTTTTCTGATTAGTTTTAAACAGAATGCATGCTATATTCTTATTTTAGGACAAATTAGAAGATTCTTGATATGCAAAAGTATGCTTTAATCATGTCATGTGTACTTCATAGAGTAAATCAGGGGTTGCTTACCATTTACTACCAATTTTATGTTTTGGGAATAAATGGAGGACACAGGTATAATGGTTCTTTCTAGTGTTTGTATCCAAATTACTTATTCTGTAAATTTATTTGTATACATCCTCTGCCCACAATGAAAACTCAGGGTTGAAAGGTGACTCTGAGGCAACTGTTTATCCAGCATCTGTTGAGTTCCTCAGAGAGATGCGACATCTGACGTGTGTGTGCGTGTGTGTGTGTGTGTGTGTGTGTGTGTGTGTGTGTGTGTGTGTGTACATAAGTGGAAACAATCCCTCAAAGTCCAAGGCGGTGACAGTGTGCCCCTGATTATCCAATGCAACACAACTGTTGCTTGGAAACATTGTGATGGTAAAACAAGCTGCAAAGCCTTGAGAAAGACTTACATTTTAGATTTTCTTTAAAAAGATCTTTTTTTGGGGGGGGCGGTGAAAAGAGTTTCGTCTGGATTTTACAAAGAAAAGGCATATTTCTTTTATAAAAATTCCTCCAGAACAAGTTGTAGTTGCCATTGTGAGATTTGTTCCAGGAGAAAAGGTCATGCAGTCACAAAATATACTATTTATTAGTAATGCATCTATGTAGCTCCGTGTTTTGTTTTTAAAAGGAAAGTCGCCCGTGTTAAACAAATGGTTTGGAAAAAGGATCAACAGCTGTCCCAATTAGTAATAAATCTGAAATAGAAGGAGTGACTGGGCTTTGACAGGCCATTTCCTTTGATGTGAGTTGATTAAAATGTTATTCCTTTTGATTTTGCACAGAAAGAGGGCTCTGAAGTAGCATGCCCATCATTTTGACAGAAAGCACTCAAAAAATGCTCTTGCTCTTTCACTGCATGCAAAGTTGCATGCTTTTTATTTTTTTGTGAACTTTCCCTCTTGAAAGCTTTATTTTTTTTTTGTTAATTTAGTGATTGATTTAACTGATACAAATGGACCAAAAGCTATGTCAAATGAAAAGAAATACAGATATCATGCATACAGGTTTATAGCAAAGGATAATTTGCAACCCCTGTCCCTGACTGGGCCTTTACTTTTAAAACAAGTTCAAAAGTTGGGTGAAAATACCATTAAAATACAAAACCAATAAAAACAAAGACAGGTAGAGAAGAGCACGAACAGATGTGCAGTTTGTTTGTAATGTAAAAAAGTAATGAATCGAAGGCGACGTTAGCTTGCTTCTCCGCGTAGTCTTACCTTTAAACTGTCCTGCCACAGAGTAGCAGCTTTAAACAAGAGATAATTTATATTTTTAAATAAGGATCATGGCTGAGTGTCATACAACGCAGGTCCCCAACTACGTGGCTGCAGTTCAGTACCATTCTGTGGGTCATTTGGTTTAGAGGTCCACATAAAGAATAAATAACTTTTTTCTATTTCATTGATTAGCAGTGTGGAGGAAGCAAGTGAGTTGATTTTTTGTTTGTTGTCATGCTGGCCATATTTTTATTTTGCCGTGTCAATCTGCCCCTCTATCAAAGATGGTCTGTTAAAATATTGTCTTGAATGAAACTGATCTGTGGCACATCTGTTGGGAACCGCTGTCGTTTAGAACTTTCTGCACGATAAAATGAAAAAGGGATGAGAAAATTTAACATACTAATTAATTTTGAGGCCCATAGCTCCTTTTGAAGGAGGAAGATGGATTAACATGGATTAATCAAAACAACAATGATAACATGTGCGTGCAAAGTATGCATGAATGTGTGTTTACGCCACAGTTTAAATTGTGGCCCAGTGATTGCGTGCTAATGGCATTATTCAGCATGTATCTGTGAAGGTGGACCCCCAAGCACAATTTGTCCCTAATAGGTTATTCCCCCTTGCAGTCATTCCCATGATGCCCGTCTTCTTTAGTCCCTGCCACACTCATCTGTCTGCTATCGTTCCGAGCCTCATTGTTCTCACAGCAGATGGGAGCCCTTTCATGGACATCAGCTGGGACTTTAGCCCAACAGTCCACTATGACATTAGTCATGCTTCTTGGCAAGAAGGACACAAGGGGACTAATTGGAAACATATACACAGTGCCACTTGTGATCACATTTACACTTGCAAACACACACACTGGTTGGTGAACCCACATGAAGGCCATTACTCGCACACAGACACTCACTATATCACACAATTAATTACTCACACTACGCACTTTCAGACAAAGCATCAGAGTCACTCGCACTATCATTCTTTCAGAGGCCCCTCCGTTTCCTTAAAGAAAGCACCTTAGGCTGAAGAGAAGGGGGTCAGTTCATTGTGTCTTATGAAGAGCATGTGAAACAAATGCAGGACCGAACAGACGGCTTTGGTAGATAAATGGAAGGATGGAAGAGTTAGAATCAGCTACCTCAATTAAAGTTTCTTTCTTATTGCTGCATAATGGACAGCTTTGTCTCTGTTCCCATTGTGTGGTCTTTGCCCAGCGTGAACTCTTAATGGCTAATAGCAGAGCACACACAATAGTTGGACTGGCTACAAACCAGCTCAGAGACTCAGATAACAGCCTTTGTAAAGTATTACACTTTAGCGTTATGATACTGTTGGTTATGTCTAAATATGTGTGATATCACTTGTGGTTTCTTGTGGTAGGGAATCAAGCATAATTACCCTTGTTTATTCTTCTCCCTTTTATTCCCTACACAACCAGTAAGTTTGTAAATACAATGTCATTTCCATCACTGCTCAGGCAGGAACGATGGCATCTATATTAGTAAGGTATATTTTTACAATTAAAATATTAGTTGGAACCTTGAATTCATAAAGGCATGCTCTTAATTGATAGCGGGAAATGAATCAGGGGCTTAATTATGAATATTTTTATGGCTGCCACAAATCTATGTTTCATAGTATTTTGAAGTTCCCCATTTTTGTCTTATCTGATGTTGCATAAAGTTGCAATTGACTTCAATGGAATTATTTGGCTGTATTTACACCACATCAGGCACTAGTGAAACACTAATATCCCCTTCAAATGGGGGTGGTTCAGAAGTGATTCAGTGTTTTGTAATTCCTAGTATTTGGGGAAAACAAAAAAAAAGAGGTTCTGTGTGTATTTGTCAGACATCGGTCCGGGATTCAAATTGATCATTGTGATCTCAGAGAGATCGGTCAGAACTGATAACCAAACCAACATGCCCAGAAATTGTTTTGTAATGTCTCTGAGAAGGCAAAAATCAGCAAGAGAAACAACTGAACTCTGCACGAATCAACTTGTATCCATGTACTATGTATAAAATTAGGACAATTAGCATTATGTATGAGTAACAAATTAACCAAAATCACAGCTGATCATTCTACTTTGATTTGGCTACTCGATTCTCATGATGTGGGTAATAAATAAAATGATCTATCTATCTATCTATCTATCTATCTATCTATCTATCTATCTATCTATCTATCTATCTATCTATCTATCTATCTATCTATCTATCTATCTATCTATCTATCTATCTATCTATCTATCTATCTACTGCGTCCAAAATAGGTCACATCGCATTAATGTTACTATTGCCATTTTTATTATTCTTATCGATGGTTTCTATATGTGTTTGGTGAGAAATAGGAAGGTTAAAGCAAACTTCTTTGAGCCAAGGTGTCTCCCTAATTTTTTGTCCCCATTTATTCTCCAAATTATTTTCTCTCCAACAGATGAGGCAGAAATAGAGCAGAGGAGGTCATTCAATTTCTGCCAATTAATTGATGCCCTGGAGCACGCCTCACTAACGTAGTTAATTTATGTAGACTTACAGATAGATTGCAGTTTGGAAATGGTGGACGGAAACCACTGGACCCGTTGTCTGGATAGGCAGCAGAGCAAAGGCAGTGGTGATGGACAGCACCTGATAAGAGGAAGTCCAGGGCAGCTAGGGTTTACTCAGATGCCTCAAGGCCTTGTCAAGGTAGCAAACACATCAACACATGGTGCAAACATGCCTCCATTATTTATTTATTCATTCCCTCTCGTTGATACGTTGACAGCACAGCGCTCCACACAGCTGTGATGAACAGGATATTATAATTTGGAGCTGATGCAGGGACAAGCTGCTCTACGGTTGACTCGACTTAACCCTGATGCTGCAGTTGCTGGGCATTAAATGTCATTTAAAATGATGGACGAGGAAGAAGAGTGACATGTACTATCAAATACTGGTGGCCTATATTGATCAGATCCACATGTTGTTCCAGGACAGTTTGCTGTTGTAAACCAAGGCAAGGGAGATTCTCTTCCAGTTTAATCAGTTATTTGATAGAATGGAAACCACTGATTAATCTGGTCAGTACATTAAATGCACATAAAAACAAATCCCCAAAAGCATATTCGTCTTAAAGTCCAGTGACACAGGGAACAGCCAAGGTACAGAATGTTCAACTTGCTGAACAGTTTGTGAGGAGTGACTGTGTTAAAGGCAGAACTAGAATCTACAAATTATATACTCACATAATTGTTAAGTTCCTCCAATTGTGTAGGTGCAATATGCAGTTCTCTACTATGAAAGACTCATCAATAATAATAAGACGGTCTGGAATAATGGTCTGGCTGTCACAGTCTGTAGATTATCTTGCCAGGACTCATTAAGTTTTCTGCCCTGTGTTGGCTTGCCTGTAATTTGAAGCGACATTACACACATTTTCATTTTCCTTAAGATAAACCTTTAAACATTGGGATGGTTCACTGACATTTAACCACAAAAATTAATGTCTTTGTTTCATCTTCGGTGCATCAACAGTTTATTTCTGCTCTGAATTTTGAGGTGAATTCTGACAAAACAGTACACAATGTTTCTGGCAATACTAAAATTGAAAAAGATTAGAAACATATCCTTCAGGTATCTTTTCAGAGATCTGAATCACATCACATGTTGTGTGTAGTTGGTTTTGACACAGTAAATATTAGATTCCCTTCCATTTTGCTCTAAATGTTTATGGGAGGGAGCTGCCCTGTTTAAATGCTAATCTTTTTTGTGAGCTGGTCAACTTCACCCCATCTTGGTAATTTCATGATTTTATTTTTCAGGTGAACAGGTCCTTCATTATACTACAGTTGACATGTATATGTAAACTTAATTGCCACTGAAAAAAAAACAGCTTTTATTATAAGTTCTGAATTAATATTAAATAAAAGGCCAGCTATCGTAAGTGCACATTAAAATATTATTTACTTCAATCGGTGTGTCATTCACTGTATTAACTATTTGAGAATCAAAGCCGGATTCTCAGAGATTAAGGGAGTTACTGTATTTGTTCTGCAAACACTGAGATGTTTTGGAAGTGTTTACATTACGGCCTTGTGGCTTCCCTCTCAAATAGGGTTGATGTTGTATGCAGGCAACAGAAATATCAAGGGATTAATATAACTAATTTATGACAGCTGAGGTTTTGAGTGCAGCCCCTCAAGAGAGACATATGGATTCAATCAATAATCCCATTATGCATGTGCATATGAAATCAGGAAAATGAAAGACCATTTCCTGATTTCACTTGTAAACATACTAATTGAATTATTCTCATTATAAAAGTAAATCTAATTATGCCTTTTTTACAAATTGAAGGACATTTTTTCTTATTATTACCATATTTCAATTGCTCATATCAAACTTAATGTCAGACCACTACTTACTGAATTTGAATGCTTAAACCCATCCAACCCTATCCACCGGTATCATTTTAAAAGAAATCCAGGTTGCTTTGTTACAAACAACTGCTAAGTAGCACATTGATTGGTACTGTGTTGTAAAAATGTTCTCCGATATAAGCCAATACAGTTCTGAAAATCTTTTTCAAAAGGTTCATTGCTGCTGAATCAGTATTTTTTCTTTTTTGTCACATTTAGTTGAATAGCACATATTTGCAAGCATTGGAGTCCAAACTCCAGCCTGTAGTCAAATAGGGGTGTACTGCTCACAAGAGCCAGCGATTGATTGAAAACAATACTACTTTCTCTGTTATACGTCAACTGATGAAATCACTACTTTGAGCTTTATATTCCTCTGCCAGGGACTGGGACACCGAATAACAATTTAGTTAGCCTCACAGCTAACAAAACTTTGGTTTCTAGCGGTGGTTCCTTGAAGTTCAATTCAGTGTTCTTGTCTTTACCCGAGGACTATAGATTTGTGTTTCCTCCTTCACCAATCATTATCCAACTGTCAGAAAAAGAAAGAAACAAGAGAGAGACCTAATAGTGAATGTCAGCACACCCTCATCTTTACCCTCAAGATCCTAAAGGATGTTGTCAGGAAATAAGGAGAGCAGGATCGGAGAAATTTTCTTTGCCAACCCATGGCCTACTCAGACGCTGTCATTAGAGAGCAGGTGGTTTATGGTCAAGACATAAATAAAATGAGAGTTGGTGTTTAGTTGGCAAGCATTTTTCAGCAGTATTAGTGACAAAGTTGAATTAAAGTCTCAAAAAAGGCATTTATTTGTCTTGCTGATGTGTATTTCATTTATAGATCTCATACTTCTCAAACAAATCATGTGCACATTCCTAAAGACTGTGTCCAAACAGTAAGCTGAATAAAATATGTTTGATGGCAGTATGTTTGTAATGCCATCAAACCGACCTACTACTTTTTTTGAATGTTGAACTGAGATTCAATGGGAGCTTGTCGGACTGGGTATCTTTCTCAAGCCGCCCCCATCTTCTTGACTGTGATTGGCTAGAATATGCCAGCCACGGTCCGTTAAATAGCATGAAAGAATGTTGTTGTTGACTCACACGTTTTGAGACAGGTCTGAAACTAAAGTTAGCAATAATACACCTTCATGGGCACCACCTGCCATTCAACTTCAAATTGAATTGCTAGGCACCAATAAAAGGAATGATGAATTCTTTTCGCTGAGATAAAAATCATGTGGGATAATTTTGTCAGCCCCAGTATAGGCAGGATAATTAGGAACAAAGCCCATAATAAGGCTTATGTGGTTAAATGCTAACCAAAGCTAACCTAAAGTGTGGTTGAGAAAACCTAGTTTCGTAGGAGAGAAACAGATAAAATCTGTTAAAACTTATTAATATGTAGCATAATACTTTGACTTAAGTTGCAAAACTGCTATCTCATGGTCTGCAGCAATCAAATAAAAAGTTTGTAATGTGACAGAAAGCGGAAAGATGCTGGACTATGGGACTTGTACATTTTGTTGCTGTTGATGATTTCAATTAATAAATAGTGCTGGATTGACTTCAATGTTGTACTGTTCTTTTTGTTATACTGTGGTTTATTTTTCATCCAATACATCATTTGTTGGCGGTTTGATATTTTTGATTTCAAATCAGTTTTGCAGAGATCGCAAGATCTTGCAGAAAGATGCAAAACTTCCGTCATTTAATTCTGATAAGATGTTGAAATGAAATAGCAGCAAATTAGAACATTCATTTCTCATCTTTCCATTATCTATAAAAGTCTTCATTTTAAATGTGTTTTTTTTAACAGTAAGAGGGATAATTTGCTGCAAACCAACTGTTGTTCAACACAACATTGTATAATATGAATAATTCAGCAATACACCCATGAAGGTAAAAGAAATTTGCAATACATAATCAACTGATGTTGCCATTGGAACTCTGTTGCAGTAACCAGAGCAACAAATAAATAAACACAATAATTTACTTGTGTTTTCCCTTGCTCACGTGTCCATACCACTAACCTCACCTTTACAAACACATACAGACACACACATCACAATGGTGGTGAGTGACAGCGCTCTCCCGACTTTGGCAACACTTGGAGCTCCTCCAAACGTAGAGAGGCTATTGAAGGTGTTGACGCCTGAGCAGAGCAGCTAGTCGAAGGACGGGCAGCTCTGTCAACACAGAAGGCTTTCCAATCGTCATTCCTTACCTCACATTCTTCCACTAGCCAAGGCACCTGTCAAATTATTTTGACTTCCATGTTCACTCACACACAGGTTTCATATACACTTATTGCTGCCACTGACTTGCTGTGACATGGCAGTTATTGCAAAGTAGCCAATACCAATTTTGAAAACAAACACTGACAGTTTGTGAGGGAAAGTGCCAACCACTGCTATTTTACTAAAGTGCCCATTAAAATGTCTGTCAAATACAGTGCCTTCTTGTAGGATGATTGTATCTGCAAAAAAAGGAGGATCTCATTATTAACCCAAAGATAAAGAGACTGAGCGACATTAAACATGACATTATGCCAGCCACCTCATTTAGATTTGGGGAAGAAACACTTTGACACTTTCAAACCCTGTAAAGAAATTGCAAAAACCATCAGTTATGTTTGTATTATACAAGTTTTGTCATCTAAACATGCTCAGGACAGAGAGTGTGCTGTATAAATGCAAGGCCGTCTTTCCATTTACATTTCCTGAATACCTCCCCAAGGATGAATAAATTGTTATTGTATTTACAAAGCTTCATTGCAGACTATGAAAGAAAAGAAAGGTAAATTAGTGGAATACATCTCAATTGAAAGTGAAAACCCTGAAATTTAACCTGCATTGCCATGACTCAACGATACAGTTTTGTTTCTTTATATGATCCTAAAACTAAATATATATATGTGTGTGTAATTTTCTCTGATCTGGCACATTTCTTATAAGTTATGATGCAACTCAAAAAAAGTCCAAATTCAACATTGCTGAAATATTTCTTCACATATAAAGTAACCATATTCAAAAACCTGTACAGCCTGAATTGGGCTCCTTGATGTAATTTCTTAGGATCTTGGCACAAGGGACTGTAGGATCTTGTCATGTGTCGTAATGTATACTATAGCTAGCTTAGGCTAGTGACTGTTGTGAAAAGTGCAGCTGAGAGCTAGGGAAAGACCTAGCGACAGCATAGAAAGACAGCTGACAGGAAGGAATCGACCCCACCAGGGCTGCAGTGTGGGTTAGCACCTCAATACAGCACTAAACAGGGCCAATTGGCCACTGGTTACACCCTACTCTGCTACAAATTTGAAAAACAGACATACACCCCAGGAACAGATTTGACTACGAGTAAGGAAAACATGTAAGTGGGAGCCAGTAGTTCAGGGATAGATGGAATGAAGCAGCAGGCTTTTATTTGTGTGGCTGACAGAAAGTAACGACTTTAAATTGCCTCAGAATCCATCAAAGGAGAAAAAGGTGCTTGGTAGAGGGAACACAGGGACCCCGCACTGATAAATATTTCTTAAGAAGTATATCAAGTCAGTCGAGTGAAGTCAAGTGACAGGAAGTAACCCACAGCTCGCAGGACATCATCACCTCTGACATTGAAGCAGGTCCGAGCACCGAGGCAAGCAGAGACGCCAGCTAGCCAAAGAGGGAGATGATAATTGTTCAGAAACCCAGAGTTAGGTGGCCAGGTACATCAGAAAGTAGGAAGTGGGAAGATATTCATAGTAATTTTGTTAGGACATTAGAAAGGTTTAAAGCTGAGAGCAAGTTGGAGAAGATAGGAGATGAGTATGGTAGGGAAAGATTTGGTGTTGCTGAGGAAAGGTGGAGTAGTTAGATCAAGGACTCAACAAGAAATCAATAGACTTCTTCAAGAGATAAGACAGCTTAAGAGGCATTGGAGGAAAGCAACAGAGGTTGAGAAGGTTGGAATTGATTGTCTGCAGGCAGATTTGAAGGGCCGAATGGTAGCGCTGAGAAGAGCAGAAAATGCTTGGAAAAATAGGAAAAGGAAAGAGTGAGCTAGAATAGCCTTTTTTTGGGACCCATTTAGATTTGTTAAGTTGTTGCTTAGTAAGGAGAAGAGTGGCACTCTTAAGGTAGAGAGCAGAAGGTCGAGGAGTATTTGCTGGGGGTGCACAAAGATACGGAAAGATATAGAGATGGCACTCCCTTCTGATATTCCACCTATTGGGGAGATAGGTAGCTTGTGTGATGACTTTCCACCAAGGTGGAAGGAGGTTCAGGAAGTAGTGAAGCGAGCAAGGGCCTCTTCGGCCCTGGGTCCTAATGGGGTCCCCTACGGGCTGTATAAGAGTGCACCAGACGTATTGAGCTTTCTGTGGAAATTAATGAAGGTAGTTTGGAAGAAGCAGGTTATTCCCAAGGCTTGGCGAAGAGCAGGGGGAATCTTCATTCCAAAGGAGAGGGTTTCGGTAGAAATAAGTCAGTTTAGATCAATCAGCTTGCTCAATATTGAAGGGAAGATTTTCTTTAATATTGTGGCACAGATGCTGTGTAGATACTTTGGAAAGAATAGACGAATTGATATTTTTGTACAAAAGGCTGGAGAGGATAGTGTATTTTATTGAGCATATGGTCCCCTGGGAGGATCGAGTTGAAGAGGCTGGTGAGTGCCAAAAAGCTAGGTATGCTGAGATGGCAGCAGAGGCAGAGCAGCAAGGTTGGAGGGTTAGGGTGCAGCCTGTAAAAGTGGGCTGTCGTGGGTTTGTGGCAAAGTGTGTCATTGGTCTACTGACTGAGTTGGGCATTTGCGGACAAAGCCTGAAACTTTCAGTCAGTAACATGTCTCGGCAGCAGAATGAGCTAGTGAATGGTTGTGACTAAGGAGGATGCATAGTAGCAGGGGAGGTCGTTAAGGAAAGGTTTTTTTGCTTGTTGAGCAGCTATGTAGCATGGAGGTGGGGTTTCCAGGAAGCTGGAATTCACTGTCATTAGGTGTCGTGGGCCTAACTCGACAAAACACCAATGATGGAAGGTGCCCACTTGAAAACCCCGATGATATGCTTCCAGCTACTGTTGGCTAATGTAGGTAAGTGGTGTTTGGGTGGTAGCCTGCTGGTAGCTTGCTAGTTGTTTAGTATAGATGTCTTCTCTCCAGCCTGAATTGGGCTTCTTGATGTATTTTCCCAGAATCTTGGCACAAGGGACTGTAATACTTTTTCCTATGCAGTAATGAACGCAGTAAAATCTACCCCTATTATAATCCCTTGAAGTAGTCATTGTGCAGTTATGAGGAGTGTAACAGTAAAGTTTTACTGTTGCTAAGTATTTGAATTACTACTGCTGCTTCCTTGTAGGCCTTCACCACATATGTTGTATTTTTTTTTTTCACTCAGACTGAGTGATTGTATAAAGGAGCATCATATTCAAAATTTGTTAAGCAAAAATACTTGAAATTTTTACTTGAGAAGATGCAGTGCAGAGAAATTGGGGATGACTGGAATCTTGTTGGAAATCCAAAACCCTGTTAAGATCTTAATGCACAGTGTGCAGATTTATGCATGGACTGACACCACAGGCATTACAGGTATGTGACCTCTTAAAACCTCATAGGATTGCGTGAGAAAGTTATTTCTTTCAACCAACAAGGCACTTAGGATCTGTAAGAACATATATTTTATGTATTTTTCTACTATTCCCCTGAGTAGTCGTGTTAGTTGTTTTTTGATATGATTCACCATCGTGATTTACAATATTTTGTTTCCGTTTTGTAAGGGTTCCCCAAGTCGATAGGATTTATTTCAAAGGTTAGATGAAACTAAATTCAAAAACAGGACTGAGCCCCATCATATTATCCATGGTATATATTTCTAAACATTCTCAAATTAAACCAAATAACAAATACATTCATCTTGACTTGGTCATTAAAATTATTATGTTTTTCTTTAGGGCTGTCTGAGATTGTTTGGACAGTCACAGAGGGGGGAAGATGTGGGTAAAGGGAGGCTGATGTTGCAACTGCCAGGCTGGAGGCCAAGAGGAAAACCAAAGGGGATATTTATGGATGGAGTGAAAAAGGACATGAAGTGAGTTGATATAAGGGATCAGGATCCAACGGATAGGGTTAGAATGCGGCAGTTGATTCATTGTGGGGATGGCTAAAGGGAACAGGCAAATGGAAAATAATCTTTTGTGTTCTCCTACAGATTAATTTACTACACTTCCATGTACTTATCAAAGGTTTTGAAGCTTTTCAGTATGAGGATTTTCACTAGAATTATAATTTGTGAATGTAACTATTATTCTTTATTCATCAACATAAATTACAGTGTACTAAATTATGACAACCTGGATTAATTTTCTTTTTTGGAGACTAATGTATTTCTTTGTGATGTATGTGCTTTCTTTGTTGTCAGTGCTCTAGTGTCAATGCTGATGCACACACAATGTACAATTACCTTTTTTTATTCCGAATAGGATATGAGTGAATTTGATATAGTATCTATCAATGATGTCTAGCATGAGTGGGGGTCTTCATTATTGCTGGTAGGAAGCCCCTTTGCCTCATGTTATTACGACCACTACTCTTCTAAGGAAAGAATAAGAACCACTTTGGAGATCAGCCAACAGTAATTTCAAGTATGCATTTGAACTTCATAAGCTGAAACATGACAACCACTGGCTAGTCTTTTGGCAGTATCTTGCACTACAGAAATCCACAACATCAAACATAGTTTCAGTTTGTTTTAACTTGACATCAATTTGAATTTCACCAGTAAAACACTGATCTTGCTGAAATTACAGCTGGCTCTTGGTTTAGAATATTCTCTTCCTGAGTGTTCATAAATGTCAGAAAGTTTGAAGTGAACTTTTACCACAGACTGACTTTGCTGTCTCCTCCATGTTCTTTGCCTTGTTGGTCTTTGTCAGCATGTCAGAATAATGAGGGCACATGAAATGTAGTGTTTGGGCCAAAGCAGGGACAGCCAGCTCAGTGCCTGCATGAATATTCAGTCCTGCATATGGCACTGTGCATTAAGCTCTGCATTCACTTAAAGGCTCTAATTAGGATTCTGCATTTGAAAAGAAGTGGTTGTTGTCAAAGGACCTCTTCTGCTTAGTTAGTAGTTTTCTCCACTCCAGACAGTGGGGCGGAGAGAAAGGACTATTAAGTGTGGACTGCCCTGTAAGACTAAAGAGCTTTTATTTGGGAGGAAGACTGAATGTCATGTCGCATCGTTTTAAAGATCAGTGAGCTTAAAGCATAACTCTTTTTAAAGTTAATACTGTGTACTTTAAAGTGATCGTCAGCTGTTCAATTTGATGTCTCTGCATTTAGCATGACAAGGTGACTTTTTTTTCTCATTGGAGTTACGTAAGATCACGTTAAAAATGAAAAGTTATCATTCAAAATAATCATCAAATACATTTGTTTCTTTCTTTTGTCTTGACAATGTCATTCATGTCTTTATTTTAGTAGTTATAGAAAATATAATAATATTTTGAACTCATCATATGTATTTTCACTTAAAAACACCTAACTTCAGGATTTGACTAGATTGATTTAGATCAAAACCTCATAATAAATAGTGCCTGAGATTCCCTAAGGTGATAAGACGTGTACTGTTTTCAAAGCAATTCACAGCAAATTGATTTGTATGCTTTCAAAATCATTAGAATAATATCACAAAATTGGCAAATGATTTTAGAACCCCCCCACAACATAGCTAGGCTCCTCTTTGCTGACTTCTCCTCAGCCTTTAACTACCTGCAACCACACATACATGCGGAGAAGCTGACGACCCGTTTCCACCTCAACCATTGGCTCATTCAGTGGATCATCAGCTTCCTCACCAACAAATCTCAGAGGGTGCTGATGAACAATGTCCTCTACGACACCCTCTCCATCTCCACCGGCTCACCTCAAGGCTGCATTCTGTCTCCCCTGCTCTTCGTCCTCTACACAGACGACAGCAGGTCCACCCAAGTTTGAAGTTTGCCAATGACACTGTCCTCCTGTCCCAATTGTCTGGTCCCTCAGTCCACCACAGTTCAGCCCTCCAGGACTTCGCACTCTGGTGTGAAGCCTCCTGCCTGAAGCTAAATGTGAGCAAGACCAATGACGTGGCCATCACATTCTCCGGCAGGCAGAGGCAAATAGCGGAGGCAATCAACAACCCCATACAGGGGGAGCCAGTAGAAACGGTGAAGGTGCAAATAACTGGGCACTGTTCTTGACAACCTCCTTAAGTTCTCCTTTAACACTGAGGAAATCACCAGGAAATCAGCAGTACCTGCTCAGGAAGTTGAGGTCATTTGAGGTTAGCAGCACAATACTAACCACGTTCTATTAGGCTTTCATTGACAACATAATGACCTTCTCCCTCACCTGCTGGTCCCATTACATCACCCAACACAAAAGGAATCGCCTGGAGGGCACTGCCTTGGTCTGCTCCAAAATAATTGGCCACTCCCCCAGACCACTCTCCTGCTTCTATGACAGTCAATGTATTCGGCTCTTGATATATTTACTATATAAATGCAGAGCGTAGTTAACTTCACAGTCTCATACCTATGGTAACATTTGCACAGTTCTGTACAGTTATTTATTTTTACCTATATTTTATATATATTTACCCTTACATTTATTGGTGTTTACAATTTGATGCTGCTACCACATATGCCCTCCAATTGCCCCTCGGGGACAAAAAAAAGTTTATTCTGATTCTGAACTTCTGGTTGCATAAACAGCCAAGATTTTTAAAGTGACATGAAATGTTTCTTTATGCATACATTCTTACATTCATACATATCCCAGCACCTCAGAGACCATTAACTTTCAATCCTTTCACCCTGCCTTTAATCTTGCTATTTCTTTTCAAAAGAGATTAAAAAGCAGAGACATGACATACTGCTCCGATGTAAATTTGTGGGTGCAAGCCCTTTCTCTGGTATGAAACAGAAAGAGACACTCTTTTCCAAGGGATCACCACCACATATCAACATTGTGCTATATTGCCATTTAATATTGTTAAGTCAATGTAATAAGTTTAAAATAATTTATGTTTAATTGATACTTTTAATATTTTTTTGGTGGTATGAGTATGTTCTGGGAGATACTTGCCATAATCCATGTTTGCATAGAAAGACCAAGACAATTAAAGTTAAAGACATGCATCAGGCTCAGAATCAGTTGAACACCAATTAAGGAGTATTTGGGGTGTCCCTTCAAGGCAAGGAGTTAATAGAGACTCACAGTTCTATGAATGAGAATTGACAGTGATGTGCAAGGAAAGAAATCAGCTTAGAAAAGAAAATGCGTTGATGGAGTTGTCAGTTACCGTTGTCCAACTTGGCCCTGATGATATGACAGAGTTAGAGTTCACAGGTTGACCTTGTTTGCAGAGTGAATTAATACAAAACTCAATTATAAGTGCGTAGACAGAAAGTTGTGATGAGTAGGAGAAATAGCTTGTCCTGATAAAATGAGGGTGTGCCAGTCAAAACTTTACAAGAAAATCTGCCAATAATATATGATTTTCTATATTTGATTTGCCAGTGGAGTCTGCTGTCCTCGATAAACAGATCTGAAATATAAATTCAGTCTATGCTCCTTGGATGCCCCTGAGGAAACCATTGGCAAAAAACTGAAAGAACAAGAAGAAAGGAAGCAGTATATTTTAGAAAAGCATCCAAGTGTTGGTAAGAAAATAATGACCGTGAGAAAATGCATATTGGACACATGTAAGCGATGTAAGTGATGGCTGCACTTTCAGTCAGGACCAGATTAGTTTCAAATAAAATATTATCTCACCAAGTTTGGAACCAATCCTCTTTTTGCTAAAATCGCTACTGAGTTTATTTCTAGCCTTGAATTGTTACTGCAGTACTACCACCTTGAGGGTCATTGTATTACAAAACATTGAAGTCCAAATGTCACAGAGTAGATTGAAATGTTTAAATCATCGACTCTATTTTTTGGATCTGTAGCGGAAACTAGCTTCCTTGAGTACAGTGTAGAGCTGCACTGTATGCCATTTAGCTGAAAAAACAGAATTTTCCATCAAATTAAGTCTGTACAAAATGTGCATGGTGCCATCCCAAGTCTGAAGCATCCCCATCCTGAAAATATTTGATGAAAAGACCAAGACTTTGATGATCTGCCATCTTGAAATAATGGTATTTTAACTAAATTATCACAATTCTAATACACTTGTGTTATGTCTGTACTCTGTTACTCTCAAAGTTTATTACAATTTGGAAAATCTCGAACGTGCACCAGACATTACACAATCACTTGGCCCCTTGATGGTTAGTTCAGCCCTTTCCATTACAGCAATAAAAGCTCTAAATTGTGCATTGTAAACTATTCACCACATCCTGACTTTGAGGTCATCCCTTCAGCAGAAGCCACCCTGTCATGTCCAACACTCAAAATGAGTTAAGATTCCTCTCAGTGTAAATATCTGGTAACCCACTAAGTAGCTATTTAGTGGTTTTTAGGTCATCTCCTCCTTGGAAGACATATCTCTTTCCTGCTGATTAGTGGATAAAACCATCACTGACGGTGAGGGCACTATAAAAACGTGCAGTATTTTGTGCTAGCGAAGATACGTTAATGTTAAGGAAACTATTTGAAGTCCTTGGCCCAAACTATTTAGATCCATGTTTTTCTGGCAAAGAATGTAAAGCAGCTCATAATTTTTTTTATTTACTGTATGTCTACAAATTTGATAGGATACATCTAGCCCTCTGATGCTATGCAAATTTCACCTTTGGGATACAAGTTTAAAAAGATCTACCATTGGTTGTATATACATTTATATTGGCTGACAGTTTTCCTGTTGTAAGTAGCTAACAACAGATCATGAAAGACAATCATAGTTCCATAAATCCATGCCAAATAGACAAAATGTGTGGTGGCTTATTTCCCAAATCACATAAATGGGACAAAGCTTTTATTCTGCCTATTATCTACCCACGCCATTGACAAATCAAAACATCTTTAATCCTTGATCGGATTAATATTGATAATGATATGATAATATTCTGATATAACACAATTTTCAATGCAATTGTTTTTTATAATCATTTAAACTGTCATCCTACAGACACAAATATGTTTAAAATAATGCCTGCTAGCCCCCACACAAAGAAGCAGTGGGAGCAGGAGTGCGACATAATTTCTTGCTCTGTGATGAAAAGATGTTTTGATATGGTTAAACTTTCTGTTTGTTACTGCAAGGGCCAACAAAGTCAACATTGAACAATTTTGAACTTTTGGTGCCCTCAGCACCATTCTGTGAGCCACAGCCACTCTTGTAGGACCGTTGGGCCAACTGCACAATGCTAGCTGTGCCAAGGGCAAAGCTTTCGAGTCTGATTGTGGGCAACATTGTGCAGGGTATCGGGAAGAGCTATCAGAAGATGCTCAAAATGCCTAATCCCACAATCAACATCAGAAATGTGTTGGATTGTCACCACCATGTACATAGTGGCAGATGTATCCCACTGCAAAAAAATAAAATAAAATGGCCAGTCTATATGTGCACAATTCAATACCTCAGAGAAACAAATCCATGTAAAGTCTTCACTATGATTTTAGGTAATGGTATTATGATACAAATATATCCATGTCTGGGGACTGTTGATGTTGCAGTCTACAATCTGTCTGATATGACTGCATGTAAAGCCTAGAGGATGACAGGGACACTTTCCTCACCAACATTTTGATTCATAAAGGTCTAACTTTGCACAGTAATTCCAAAGATACATTTTACGTCTTACTAGGAGAACACTTTTCCTGCATTGAGAGGTTGTGTCAAATTTCCTTTCCTTTTTCTTCTTCTTCTTATTATTATTTACTGTGACTGTATAGTGAATAATAGCAAATTACAATTGTATCAATTTCTCCATAAGTTCTCAAGTAATACATGGGTATTCTAACCAGATCTATTTAGATATACAGTATATCAATATTTGCTTTTCATATTAATTTCTAGATGTTCTACCTTAATCCATGGTTTTCTGTGGTCTTTCATTACCTTGCACAAACTTTGCCGGCTTCTGGTTAAACAGTCACTACCATAAAAGTATGACAATTTGCCTCTACAACACACAGCGAAGCATCATTTCTCCCACATTGGAGTGATACAGGTTTATAAATGTTGATTTAAGTGGGTGATTTATGTATTTCATAACATGAATCCCACTCAGAGCAGCAAAACAATTTACTGTGGTGCCTGCAGATAAATCTTTATATTGCAAAGTTATCCTGAAAGTGAAAGGATTGGACCTAAAAGTGCCCCACAAAAATCTGTTTATCGGTGTACTACCATACTGACACTGTTTACTGAAAACCACAGCATCACTGAGCAACTTATGGAAAATAAACTCCCAAAGGTTGATAACAAAAACTCTGTTTGGCTACAGGCAAAACCTCAAATGAGGACATGCTGAACACATCAATCTCTCTTCTGGCTCTCACCCTCTCTACACTCAGTCTATTTTACTTCTTATTCCTAGGCCAACTCTCTGCATCTGTTTATCTCCCTCTATCCCTCTGTCTTAAAGCACCTCCTTTCTCCTATATGCCCCCTATCTTCAGGGGTGGGGCAGAGCCCTTTGGTGATGGTAGTTCAAGGCTTTGCTGTTGACAGAATCAAGATGTGTCCTCCCAGAGGGATCCAGAACAGGGACAAAGTAAAGGAAGGGCTGCAGGCCTCACTTTAATAACTATGTAGAGCAAAAAATATAACCACTCATGCAAATAAACCCACACACAAACTCATGCACACACAACCATGTTTTTCATACAGATATTCTCATCACTATTCATCACTACTCATCTATATGTCTGCATGAACCGTCAGGAAGTGGTTACAGAGGAAGGTGAATGGAGTGAGAAGGTGCTGATTATGAATATATGCACACATTCATACATACATAATTAATAAAGAGATAAAAACTGAGGTATTTATCTATTTGTTCTATATTATAGATTATTGTATGTTTAAAATGTATAAGAAATGTGTTTTATAATAAAATAGATTTAAAATTAATTATGGATTGTAAGCTGGATTGATAATTGCCAAAAAACATGAAAGTATATAAAGTGTGTACATATATAGTCATCTTCTTAAAATAATTGCTCTAGTCATTTTTTCAAGTTTTTCAGAAAACACAAAAAAACTGAGCTATATGTTGGATTTGATTTAGGGAAGAAAACAAAAACATTTTTGTAAAAAATGACTTAGGTCTTACTTATATTCTTAAGAGGGTACCACTATATAACTTTATTCAAGAATGTACACTAATTGAATAACTGAAAAATATCAATTTTCTTTCAGACCAAGCAAACTGGGCCAACTGGGCCAATGTTTCGGCATGTCTTGTTCTTCCTGATGTTAGGGTTGGGCTTGCGGCAGTCGTTCGCCTTTCGAGCGTGCAGTGGTTGGTGGAAGCGTTTGGGGCACACGGCTGGTCCTGTGAACTGGCAATCAGTGAGAACTTAAAAGCTCGAGCTTTAGTCTCTGTGGTTGTAGGCTCATTCTCTCTCACCACTCACCCCTTACGCACACCCACTACTCACACCTGGTGTCTCCCTTGCCACTATCATTCCAGTCTGTCGATGTGTCGTTCTCAGTTTATTCGGGGGTTTGTTGCCTTTGCTATCCTCCTTGAGTTTCATGTCCCTGTGTGTTGTTGTTTTTGCTGTTCACTGTCCCTGGGCATCATCATCTTATGCTTTCCTGTTATAGTTCCTGGTGCTGACGCCTTTTGCTATCTCCCCCCAAGTTTCAGGTCCCCAGTCGTTGTCGCCTTTTGGCTGTTGCCTGCCCATGCAACCATGCTGAGTCTTTATTGGTTGTGCATCCTCGCATCCCTCTTCCTTCCCTTTCTCGTCGGTGTATGCCACTGCCTCTGGTCCGTCTACCCATGATCCAACCGGGCCTCTTCAGCTGCTAGGACCCTCATTACACCACCAGCCGGCACCCAGCAGTTCTCTTGCTCCTAGGATCTTCCCGATGCCGCTACCCTACAGCCCAATGCCCAGCAATGTTCAGCATTACCAGAGTCCTACAAAAACCACAACCCTGCGCCATTCTGCCTGGCCTCATGGTACCAACCTCATTGCTCCTGAGTCTCCTGCCCCGATAGTGGATGCTCAAGCCGTCCTCCCTGGCCTCACAGTACCAACCAAGCCTGTCAGTGGATGCCTGTGTCCCTCAACGGGGCTTCTTTGGTTCCTTTTGTCCCCTGTTTAAGTAGCTGTTCATCCAATGCTGCCCCTCTGAGTAAACTTGTTTTTGAACTTACCTCTGATCTGGTGCGGAGTCTTGTGTTGGCGTGTGGGTCTGACCTCAGAACCATAACACCTGAAGCTGTAGGTTGACTCTCTGGCTTCCTCCAAAAGACCAAAAACATAATTCAGAGTAAATGACGGCTTTAAAATATACATAAATGTGACCATGAAAGTGATTGGTTTTGTATCCCCATGTGTCTCTATGATTGACTAGTGACCTTTAGAGGGTGAAGACATCTCTCGCAAAATGTTGGCTACAGTCTTTCCATATATATATCTGGATCATTACAGCAGTTCAACAAAATAATATACAATGCAGTTTTTAGATACCTTTAGCGGTTGCATATTTCAGGATTTTGTGTTTTTTTGTTAATCTTTACTTTATTTTCATTTTGGATCGAGTCGACAAGAATGACCCCTTGGAATTTCTGCTTAGGCTGGAGGGTGGTTTCATATCTTTAAAGTTATACTCATAGTTGTGGACCTTTGCTTTGACATTATCATGTTTAAGTAACTGTTGTTTATGTAATTTCTTCAATGACCCAAGACATTCCTCCAGGGCATAATTCAATTTGTGTACCAAACCATATGTTTTGATAGAAATCCCACAGAATTGGCCAAAGCCAATATTTTTGGACAATTAATTGACTCTAATAATTGTTTTAAAAGATGATATTGCTGTGGCTAGACCGCTTTTGTTATATTTCCAAGTAATATTGGACCACTTGGTTCAATGACTCTTATTGCACCACACGCTGCATACATACACAGGTTTCAATATATGTCCATGTCAGGAGCGATTTATTATTAGATTTTCTTCCTCAGGTCAAAGCATACATTGTCCTAGGCTTGAAGCTTCAAAAAGTTATTGATACAGCAATTCTTTAGTGAACAAAAATATTATTGAAATTTTGTTTATTTCAAGTCAATACTGATTATTGTTACAGCCCAACCATACAATTCTAATAAGAGACTATTTGGTGGCCACAGCCATTTAATTGATTGTCACCACAAATTACAACTAGATGACCCTTATTTACTATCCTCCATGGCCCATCCGAAACTAAATATATCGAATGGAGCTATATCCCATGGTTAAACTTTTTAGTTGCAAAAAAAATTCGGCCCATAATCAGCTTCCCACGCCACATATCTTCCGATTGGTGCCTTATTCATTCGCAGTGTTGCAGAAAACCATGTTTTTTGTATGCTTTGGCTCAAAGGTTTGGAAGATCATGGTTCATGGTCAGAAATATCAATCCAACTACAGTCAGTTTATTGAGGTGGATGAGCTGAAACCTAAAAAAAAAAGAAAGAACAAGATTAAAGTTCAACCTCTTTAACCCCAGAGGAAATGTTACTCATATGTTTATCTCAGCTCCAATCATTGGCTCAGCTAACTCAACTGAACAGAGAGAAAGAAAAAACCTGCACTGCGTTGTCCTGCCATGAATCCCATTAAGCATTCAAATTCACGGAACCACACTATTCTCGGAGAAAGTAAAAAAAGCCACATTTTTGTTTTGTTTTTTCAGCAGCACAATTTTGCGTGTTTGAGTTGTAACATTAAAAACTGTTGATTCCTTCATGCACAGATTGTTTTCTCCCAGCAAGAACTGAAATAGGCACAACCTTTGTAGGGTCTTTCTCATTCGGTGACACGCTCGTAATAATGAAACACTGTCCTGAGATAACTACAGCCAGTCTCTCAATCCAACACCCTCTTTTTGAGCATGCAGTGCTTTCCATCTGTCATAATTCTCCCTCCACCATCTTCATTCCTCCCTCACATGCTTTCCTTTAATGTTTCCATACACAAATGTGTCTACAAGTGTAAGAACAGTATGTATGTACGTTGTACATGTGCGTGTCAAACTTTATCTAAGATGTAAAGATTCTGAAACATCTGCAAGACATTAGAGGTTAATAATGTGACCAAATCATGTTGAATAGCTCATGAGAGTGGAGGAATCCAGCAAAATTACAGCAATATTACATCCTGTCTGGCTGTTTGGTTATAATTATGTATAGACTGGCTTTTTTTAGCATCACTGGCTCAGAGGAGGAAAAAGCTTGACACACTGTCACTTTCTTTCCTACCTGTGGGTTCACTGCTGACTCAGATGATGGAAGCTAATAAATCTGCGCTGCTGGAGAGTCATGCAAAAAGCTTGGGGAGTTGGGAAAACAGGACTTGGGGGAAGTTTGATTGAAAGGTTTGACAAGCTTGACAATGATAGTGGCTCTTCTACACCCCCATGTCAGGAAGAGTGTCAAGTCCACAGTGCTCATTTATGGGTTCATCACGTTCAGAGTGCTCAGCTTTTGTCAGTATAACTCACAATCTGAGCAGAGGGACAGACAGTCATCTCATTATTTGTTGACAGGCAATCAAAATGCAATGTCCACAGCTATATGTCTCAGGGTTCATAATTCATGAACATCTATGGAATGCACATATTCTAAGATTCTTGCACATTCCTGATATTCAATTTATTCTGGTTTCAGCTCAGTATATGGCTTTGTCAACTCATACACAATTGAACAAGGAAATTGTGCTTTTAAGACTTCATTTAAAAAATATGGTAGAATATATTTTATCACACGAGTGTGGAAACACAAAAGTTTGAGTTTGAGTAGTTTGAACCTGTGCCCCTATGTCGAAACATGTAGATACACTTATTCTTAAACACAATTTGATATATATAGCAAAGCACATTAAGTTGCAAAGTGTGTAGTTCTATTACACTCAATATGAGTTCATGCAGATGGCCTCCAGATTAGAGAGGGCAGTGTGAAAGTACAATTTGGCCAATTTTTTGAATTGGTATGGACTAATTACAAAGATGGCCTTTTCCAGTTTACTTCTGTGTAAACATCCTAGTTTAGAAAGTCTAGCATTTTGGGTTTTTTCCTGGTTTGTTATGCTAACTGTTGTAACTGCTGTATTTTGACTTTCTACTCTGTTCTGACTTATTCCAGGATGACTGACTTTGGATCTGTTTTTAAAGGGGGTTTGAAGCGAAAAATAAACAAGCACAGGAGATATTGGAACTGATTAGAAGTGATGTGCCTCTGATAGAATGACACTATTTGAGGTGTATGGATTGTAGATGTACTTGAGAAAAAAAATTGTTTTTGTGCTTCTCAACTTTGGACTGATCTGGTTTGATTTGTTCTCTGATGGTCAAATTTGTGCCTTGTGGCTCCAGTTAGTCTGAATTGTCTTGAATACATTTCTTTGCCTCTTACTCAGTTTAAAAAAAAAACAAACAACTGAAAACACTTTTTTAACTGGATACAGAATGCCAGAATGCCAGAATGCCCTCTTCAAAACTCAACACCAGAATTATTAGCTACATATTAAACTTCAGCCTTTGACAGCAATTACAAATGTCCACAATTTTCTATTAACGATTGTCTGAGGCAATGCTATCAGGCTGCCAGCAAACTTGGATTTAGACAAATCTTTAAAAATAAAAACTTTAAATTTGGTTTCCCAGTGAGTTTTATTAGAAGTGAACATGTTAAAATGTCCAAAGAGAATCTGTCATCACCAAAGTTTGATGTTCTTCAAAATTTTGATCTTATTAAAATCTCATCCATGGCCCTTATAATGCAATATTTCTTTTAATCCTGACAAATCTGCAAATCTTGAAGACAGTTTTAGAAGACCATGATGATAAATGAAAAAATCCCTCTCCCCATATGTGTAAGGTATGGCAAATTACAAACTAAGATTTAGCATAAAGCTTATTACAAAAATTTATGAGCGGCTAAAATATTTCCAGAATGCACACCAAAGCCTATTGTGGATATAAAAAATCACCAGATAAGGCCATTACTATTCTGCAGACTTATTCCAGGAGGACTGACTGCTGACAGAAATATACAACAATGTGTTCCATATTTCTGTAGAAGTAACTCACGCATACCTTATGTTGGAATTTGGGTGACTTTCTTAAACTAATAAATACAAGGCAAAAACAGTGTTGGCCAGACACCTTGTTCCTCTCAAGGGAAAACACATTTCTCCTACTGGTAGCGGATGAACTGTCGATTTTTTTGTTCTATTGATGTCAAGTAAATTAGATTTACTTTTAAAAGGCTTCCCAAAAACTTTTGATGAGACCTTGGGAGTATCGATAAATGACTCAGACATACCATCTGCTAGCCTGATAACACTGCAAGAGGTACTGGAGTCCTTCCCCTATTATGTATCTTATTTTTCCAATTCTTTCTTTTCTTCTCCTTTGTTTTAGGTTCACTCCAAAGGTCTTTGGAGTGACAGGCGCAAGGAATTGGTTCCTTAGACTGTAAGGATAGATTATAATGGGAGGGCTTGAAAGAAGAAGGTGAGATGGATTACATGGTGCTTTTGAGATGAGAATATTATGCTTGTCCAATGCTTCACTGTCTGGATAACGGTTTATAAAAACAGTTTGGTTGAACAAAATGCGCTGAAATGACATTTGGGATTTCCGCCTGTATCAGTGTCTGTGTGAAATGGTCAAAAAGAACAGATTATTCCAAAGAATTCTGCTTTTTCATGTATAGCCTGTTGCTGAATGAGAGTAAATTTCCATGCTTTAAGCAGCATTAACAATGACTTTTGTGGTTCTGTGTGAAGTATATTTCAAACTGGATGCTATTGGGCCCAGAGCAGGGCATACATACATAATACCCCGTCAAGGTGACTGAAATAAAAATGTAATTTAGTTCCCTGGGCTATATATACATTAGGAATGACCTAATATTGTTTTTTTGTTATGAGAAGGATTCGACTCGCAACAGCATTACCAATGAAGAAGATTGTGTTCGGTTGCTCATTTGGTCATTGTTCCTTTTATGCATTTGAGCTGGCCTAGATCAGAATATATATATCCACAAAGTAGCTAGGTGAGATTATTTATTATGAAAACATATATTAGAATCTGACTATATCTGAACATTAACTGATGTAAGAACAGTTTTAGAATACCTGGGTTTAGTTTCACACCAGTTTCTGCAATTGGAAATGTAAAGGGATCAGGTATTTGCCTTTTGAGCTATGAAGTACATTAGTCTTATCATTGGGATATTGTCTATATTTCAATTATGCATTAGCGATATATTTGACAACTGTCATCATCTTTTAGCCATAAGTTATTTCTTTTTGTCTGTAAGCAATCCATCCATCCATCATCTGCTGCTTATCCTACTCGGAGCTGTGGGGGATGCAGGAGCCTATTCCAGCTGTCATCAGGTGAGAGACAGGGTACACCTTGGACTGGTCAGCAGTCAATTGCAGGGCCACATAAACAGACAGACAACCATTCATGGCAATTTTCCCAATTAACCTTGCTGCATGTTTTTGGACTGTGGGAGGAAACCGGAGGAAATCCATGCAAACACAGGGAGAACATGCAAATTCCACACAGAAAGGTCCCTTTTCGGAATCGAACTAGGGTCCTTCGTGCTGTGAGGCTGATGCACTAATGACTGTGCCACCATGCCGCCCTTCTGTTGGCAAAGTGAATGGCTTGTTCTGTTGGCAAAGTGAATCTTGCATTTTCAAAGTTACACTCATTCATATGATTTGGTAAATCTGCTTTTCTGCATCTAGATATAGGTCTATGGTCCATTTTCTGAATTCTGTCCTAGGATCCTTTTGTGACTGAGAGAATGATTAGACAGAGTAGTCATCCGTGAGTAGCCCTACTTGAAAGCCATGACAATAAATATCCAACCTCTTTCCCTCTGTCGTGACTGACAAATTGCAGTGCTTATGGATCTGAAATTCATCGTATATTTCATCTCTCTGGTGCACAGGTGCTCTGAAAACCTCTGGTTCTCCCATGTCAATCATATTGAAGTGTGTTTTACTTTACTTAACCCGTCATTATCCCCATCATCATCATCCACTGCCGTGTTCCTTCAATTGCTCAATCTCTTAAGGCTTTCAAAGCTAATATCAATGATAAGTAGCATGACTGATTGCTGCTCAACTGCATTCTGTCAAAGTGATCATCACATACAGATGAATAAAGGCCGCATCTATTAGTTTTGATTTAGTCTCACAATGCTGTCGAAGTAACAGTAAAATATATTAATGATTGCAAGATCGATAGTACAATAGTCTACGGTGCCTAGAAGCATGATATTCTTGCGATTTATTTCTTCTGTCACGCAACTGTTTCCAAGCAGACCCAAACAGCAATTGCCTGTGTTTGCTTTGGATTTAAAAAGAACCAGTCCTATATTCTGAGACTCTAAAATGTTAAATTATGGTAATGATTAACTGCACATCAAAAAAAGAAAGAAAAAATACTTGGGGCTTTCCATGAAAGGCTCTTTAAAAAGGGAGTTTTGTGACTGAACTGAAAACTGCACTTGTGTTTTTTTTCTTCTTCTTTGCTGCACTCACTATGAACTGACTATCTTGCGACTGACTGTTTGCTATAATGACAACCTGTCATTCAGGACAGATGTATGGCATTGTAAGTAATTTTCTGGTATTGGGCACGGTGTGCTGTTTCCTTTCATCCAAAGACCTGGCTACACAATGCCAACGGACAGAAAAAAAGGCCAAACACAATGTTTTATATTTATATGTGTGTGTGGGGCGGGGGAGGGTACTTTGTTATCCTGAGACAACGAGAACAGTTTCTTAAAGGGAACCCTGGCTAGGAGAGCTAATAGGCATAGATATTCTTTAATGTTTGTCTAATATTAGAATCTTTCTCTTCTTTTCTTCTTTTCTTTTCTTTCTTTTTGGCTTTTCCCTTCAGGGGTCACCACAGTGAAACAACCTCCTCCTTCTAATCCAGGGATATCAAACTCAAATACACAGTGGGCTGAAATGTAAAATTGCTACAAGTCAAGGGCCACACAGGTTCAATGTTTATTGAAAACTTATTGAAACAACCCTATTGCACATATTGAACCTGGAACTAACAAGGCCTATATATTATTGCCTATAAAACAACATTGATTATGAAATAAATTAAATAAAAACAATAAATAAATTTAAAAAAGATAAATTTTTACATGCAAACAACAGTCAGAAGTAATTTACTTCAAAGGAAAATCAAATGTCCTGTCGTAGCATGAGAACAAAATGCAATTATTAAACTGCATTAAAAACTGAAACTGCATCAAAGCACCGTTTGCTGCTCTGTGATGCTCACTCGTCTGAGCCAGATGCTTGGTGTCTTATCTTGGTTACAAGTTCATCAATATCTGGGGTCAGGCTCTGAGCTGAGGAAATCCTCAGGATAGAGTGAAGGTGTTCATCAGTAGTGGAAAGGACACGAGTCCTGTGTGAAGTTTTGTTTATCTTCATCAAAGAGAACAGTTGTTCAAGCAAGTATGTGCTACCAAACATTGAGAGCGTTTGAGTAGCCTAGCCTAGGAGCGTAGATGGGGCATTGTGTCAGGGATGAAACGTTGAAACTCTGCAGCGCCCACAGACTCATATTTTACCTTCAGTGTGTCACTACATTTGAGCTCAATCAGCTCCATTTGCACATTTGATGGTGAGCTTTCCACGTCAGCAGCAAATGGATTACTGAGCAGTTTAAACCTACTTTTTTGGGCTTCAAAATCGCCAAACCGTCGTGTGAAGTCAGCACGAAGAATGCCAAGTTTTTCAATAAACTGTCTAGTTGGGAAAAAGGCGGCAGCGACATGCTCTTTCAATTTTTGGCAGTGCGGGAAATGGCTCAAGTTCTGCTGAAGAATCTGCATCTCCCACAAATGCAGCTTGGTTTTAAAAGCCCTCACTGTAGCGTACATGTCAGTGATGACATGGCCCCGACCCTGAAACTGCAGGTTTAGAGCATTCAGCAGGCCTTTGATGTCATACAGAAATGCTTCTTCACACAGAAACTTTTTATTGTGGAGCTCTGATGTGTCTTTCCCTTTGCTTTCCATGAACTCACAGATCTCCTCACGCCACTCAAAAAATCTTTCCAGAACCTTTCCCTGGCTTAGCCATCACACCTCTGTGTGCTCAGGCAAGTCTGAATTTACCTTCACCAGAAAAGACTTGACCTGGTGGTGATTTAAACCTCTGGCTCTGATAAAGTTAACCACTCGTGTTATGATGCTCATTACATGTTCCATTTTCAAGGCTTTTGCCAAACAACGATTCCTGGTGTATGATAAGCTGTCAGCTCATTTGTGACGTTTTCATCCTGCATCTTTTCTCGAATCCTCCCCACCAATCCACTCTTTTGACCGCACATTGCAGGCGCTCCATCTGTTGTTAGTCCAACAAGTTTATCCCACAGCAGCCCCATTTTATCTACAGATCTGGACACCTCTTCAAAGAGATCTTTCCCCGTAGTTGTGGCATGCATTGACGGTAATCCAAAAAATTCTTCTGTTATGCACAGGCTTGAGTCTACTCCATGGATGAAAATTGACCACTGGGCAGTATCAGAAGTGTTGGTGCTCTCATCCACAGCAAGGGAGTACGCGATGAAAGGTTTTCTCTTTCCCATAAGCTGTTGTTGGAGATTGGCAGCAAGGTAACAAACATGGTCAGCAACGATGTTTCAGCTCAGGCTCACATTTAAAATGCTTGCTTTTTTTTCTGGGCACACGACGTTGCAAACTTTAATCATGCAGTTTTTGACAAATTCCCCCTTGGTAAAGGGCTGGGATGATTTTGCAATCTCTGCTGCCACATTAAACTGACTGCAGCCTCACTTTGTGATTTGGCTTGAGTGAACATAGCCTGCTGTGACACCAGACTTCTTTTTAATTCTTCTACCTTCTGAAGCCTTTGTGTCATGTCCAGATGCTTGTATTTGTCATGTTGCTTCATTTCATTGTCTTTTTATGTTGTATTTTTTCATTCCAGTCACACTGTCTTCGCACAAAAGACACACAGCTTTGCCCTGTACATCTGCAAACATGTACTGTGCCTCCCACCTGTCTTGAAAACCCATTTTCAAAGTCTACCTTTCATTTAGCCATTTTATGGGGAAGGGATGACAGTTGACAGAAGTGCTGATGAACAGGTGGGGGCGCTTTTGTGGGCCTGTGATTGATGTGTCGACACAAGGGCAGTGCATTGTGGGATTTGCAGTATTATGGTGGCATGTTTGACATTCCAGCGGAATGAATTGGGATTTTTAATTGTTGGTGCTCATGATTAAAGTTAAACTCATCTACGATTCCAAGGTTCCGTAATCAATTATTCCTTGCCGAGCACCACAATTTTCACATTCTTGTTGCGACAAACCTCCATTCCTCTCCTTTCAGAGCGTACCTCCACATCTCTAGATTTTCTTCTATCTGTTCCCTGCTCTCATTACAGATCACAATGTCATCTGCAAACATCATGGGCCATGTATTGTAAAAAAACCATGAAGAATTGTTATTTCTTTAAAAATCCCAACTTATATATTATATATATTTTAACCCAGGGGTGCTGCCATTGTTTTATGAGCACAATGCATGCTGGGTTGATGATGTATACAGATTGCTCATATGAACTTTGGCTTTCCGCTAGTGTTAACTTTCTTTGGTACAGTATGGTAATAATGCCACATTGTGCTACTTTTGGTCACAATTTCAAATTCAAGGGACTGGTCCTAGCCTACACAGCCTTCCAAGGCACTAGAAGAAAGGAGTAGGAAACTGCTTGTAGACGTACAAAGCTTCTTAAGGATCTGAGGCTGTGTTCTCACCGCTTCTCACCGCTTCTCTCCGGATGCGTTTGACTGCATAAGTAACATTTGATGACGAAAGACCAGGCAGCAGCAGGATCACCGAGGAAGCTAACGACAAGTCATGCCGTCTGTCAGCTCAGCAGTCAGTAAGTCTACAGTGAACAGACAATGACAAAAATTGGAGCTCCTTACAACAGACTCTCTTTCTGTTAGCATAGCAACACAGTTGCTGCATGCACACCAGCGACTTTTGCCAACTCTTGCCTTTTCACGTCTTTGTTCGTCTTCATTTTTAAGCTCATTTTGACTTCTGTCGTCAGCGTTATCCTCCTCACTCACATCTCTCTCGGATTGTAATGGGAAGGGTTACACAGATAACATGTTATAACACCGTAGGGTAAAATTTATGGGACTGAGCCCAGTTCAACCTCATGACGTCACAGACAGAATTGTAAACAACAATGTCGGCCAATGAGTGAAAAATTATTTTTACAATTTTATAAAATCTAGAATATGTTGAGAGATTTTATTATTGTTTTTATGTAGCTGGTACAAATATTGATTAAATGGGACAATAACATCCTGGGGTCCCCTGAAGAAAATTGTTTGAGGGAAAAAGTATTATACTATGGCTACATAGTGCTGCTCTAACAAATTAAATTTTGACCATTATTTGAATTATTTAGAATATTTTGCTGATTTGCTAGAAAGCAAAGAGAGGTTGATGAATTTCTGCGGGTTTTTGACCCAGTTTATGTCTGAACATTTCTTCATGTGAAAGTCAGCCTATTGGCCATAGTCAAAGTGTAGTGCACTAACTTTATGTACACTTTAAATACACAGAGCACTGTGACATGACAAGAATTTTCAGTGTTCTTCAAGTCCAAAAATAAGTCTTATTTTCTCTTTTCAGAGATGATGAGATTTGAGTCTTGGGCTGCTACTGATCCTTGGCAGCTGCACTTCTAAGATATGGGCAATCTTTAGATGACCTGTAACTCACAAGTCACAATAATGAATGACAATCCAATGAACAGTTCTTTTTTTCTGTCTCTTTGTCATTCTGTTAGTCCATTTCTTCTCAGCTGGCTTCTCTCATCCCATCGACATGACAGCCTCAGTGCTATGAATGGATCATAAAAAAACTATCAAGTATTTCATTACCATCACAGCATCTCTATTCCTTATATTTTACGAGCTGCGGGTCTGATTGAGTGAGGCATCTGCTTCTCACCAAAACTAGAGAAGGTGAAATTTCTCTTTGATTGAAATCAGGGTTTCAGAATAAAATTGAATGACGCTGTTTACAGTGAAGAGGGACATAAATGAAGCCAGAAAGTCCGCACCCAGCATGTTTTAAAACCTTGTTTCAACTTCGAAGTTTCTTTAAGTCTCTAATATATAAATACATATATTATATTATATTATATATCCTTTACTCAGGGTTGTGGGGGATGCAGCTGGAGCCTATCCCAGCTATCATCAAGAGAGAGGCGGGGTACACCCTGGACTGGTCGGCAGTCAGTCGCATGGCCACATATACAGACAGACATTCACTCACTCACTCACTCATTCGGGGCAATTTTTTTCAATTTTTCCAATTAACCTGCTGCATGTTTTTGGACTTTGAGAGGAAACTGGAGTGTATATATATATATATATATATATATATATATATATATATATATATATATGCTTCCGAACACGCCTTCCTCCTCTCCTTCTTCGACCCACAGTAGCCCAATTTCCATTGGTATCCTGTAGGTTATCGGCACCAATGGCGGTCGTTGTTAACCCGGGCCTCGACCGATCCAGTATGAAATTTTTAGGTTTGATTCGCATATTTGGTTTTGGAAAAGTTTTACGTCAGATGTCCATCCTGACGCAACCCTCTGCATCTATCCGGGCTTGGGACACTGGCTCGTGCCCCCCCGAGTCCGCCGAATCTGGCTCCAGGAGACACCGGCCTGTGCCTGCATTATATATATATATATGTATATATATATATATATATGTGTGTGTGTGTGTGTGTGTGTGTGTGTGTATATATATGTACACTCACCAGACACTTTATTAGGTACACCTGTCCAACTGCTCATTAACACTTAATTTCTAATCAGCCAATCACATGGCGGCAACTCAGTGCATTTAGGCATGTAGACATGGTCAAGACAATCTCCTGCAGTTCAAACCGAGCCTCAGTATGAAGAAGAAAGGTGATTTGAGTGACTTTGAACGTGGCATGGTTGTTGTTTTCCAGAAGGGCTGGTCTGAGTATTTCAGAAACTGCTGATCTACTGGGATTTTCATGCACAACCATCTCTAGGGTTTACAGAGAATGGTCCGAAAAAGAAAAAATATCCAGTGAGCGGCAGTTCTGTGGGCGGAATTGCCTTGTTGATGCCAGAGGTCAGAGGAGAATGGCCAGACTGGTTCGAGCTGATAGAAAGGCAACAGTGACTCAAATAACCACCGGTTACAACCAAGGTAGGCAGAAGAGCATCTCTGAACGCACAGTACGTCGAACTTTGAGGCAGATGGGCTACAGCAGCAGATGACCACACCGGGTGCCACTCCTTTCAGCTAAGAACAGGAAACTGAGGCTACAATTTGCACAAGCTCATCGAAATTGGACAATAGAAGATTGGAAAAACGTTGCCTGGTCTGATGAGTCTCGATTTCTGCTGCAACATTCGGATGGTAGGGTCAGAATTTGGCGTCAACAACATGAAAGCATGGATCCATCCTGCCTTGTATCAACGGTTCAGGCTGGTGGTGGTGGTGTCATGGTGTGGGGAATATTTTCTTGGCACTCTTTGGGCCCCTTGGTACCAATTGAGCATCGTTGCAAGGCCACAGCCTACCTGAGTATTGTTGCTGACCATGTCCATCCCTTTATGACCACAATGTACCCAACTTCTGATGGCTACTTTCAGCAGGAAAATGCGCCATGTCATAAAGCTGGAAGCTTCTCAGACTGGTTTCTTGAACATGACAATGAGTTCACTCTACTCAAATGGCCTCCACAGTCACCAGATCTCAATCCAATAGAGCATCTTTGGGATGTGGTGGAACGGGAGATTCGCATCATGGATGTGCAGCCGACAAATCTGCGGCAACTGTGTGATGCCATCATATCAATATGAACCAAGCTCTCTGAGGAATGCTTCCAGCACCTTGTTGAATCTATGCCACGAAGAATTGAGGCAGTTCTGAAGGCAAAAGGGGGTCCAACCCGTTACTAGCATGGTGTACCTAATAAAGTGGCCGGTGAGTGTATATTAGAGACTTACATTAGAGACTTATATATATATTTATATATGTACGTATGTTTGTATATATATGTGTGTGTGTGTGTATATATACATTTTTATTTTATTTTTTTCGGTATGGTAATGTCCAAATCTCCTATATTTAAAAGGCCTGAATCCAAAATATACAAATACAATTTAGAGATCTGCACATTGCAGTCACAGATATTTTTAGGTCATAATTGTACTTAATCACAGCTTCTTTCGATCATTTCATCAGCCATATTGAATTTAAAGATAATTAAGTTAGTGGTGATTCTAAACAGTTTACATACTTTCTATTTGTACTTTAATAGATTAGACTTTGGCACTGTGGATGTAAAGTAAATTCACAGAATGTGCTTTATGAAAATGCTGAACACACTGAATCGACTCCTGACATCTGAAGTAATTTCTTGAATTCGGCTTTTTGGGGAGTTACTTTCTTGTGCAGGAACATACACTGGGTTTTCAGTCAACAAATCCGTTTGAGAGAAGAACTGTACCCCGACCATATTAATTCTAAAAACATGTGTTTATATATCTGATGGAGACCTTGTTGTTGAAACTCATTGTGTGGTTGTGGTTAGTGGCTGCCAAAAATCATGGGCTGCAATGGGAGGCAGGTGTTCATGTGCAAGTGTTCATGTGCCAGTTGTGTTTTTAATCACAACCATGTTGTTCATGGCAGCAAGCAATAAAAAAGAATCCCGCCTTAAGTGTAAAGGCACATTAAATTGAGGATACAGCTGTAAAACAATATCTCTGTAAAATTGTTGAACCGTTATTTCTTGAAAAAAAATGTCAACACATTTCAAACCACATTTTGCAGTGTTAACAGACTGTTCATTTAACATATTACTGTGAGACTCTGTTGTCCACACATTATATTGGCAAAAGGGTGAGTAAAAAATGTAAAACAACCACACAGTGATCATAGGGTATGTGATGAATTCGGTAAGTAATGTAGATTGACAGTAAGAACAATATAATGCCTGGAGTTCTTTGTACACATCCAGAAACTGTCACCTCGAAAGTAAAAGTCTAGAAAATAAACTACCTGATGATCAATGTGATGCTATTTACAAACCCTCAGTGGCTTATAATTGAAATGTGTGAAAATGAGTCACTGTGAATCTCAGAGAACTTAACTTTTCCCCTCCAGTTTGTAAGAGGAAAGTCAAGCGTTCAGTGTTCCTCTCGATTCCTTTCATTTGTTCCCCTCTTCGTTTGAAGCTTATGTTTTCTTCAAGTGCTCTGCAAGTACTCTCAACCCTTACCTGCTCCCCTGACAACCTCCTGCAACCACTCTTGGAATGCGGAGCTGTATCTTTTAACAGCAGATGATAGAATTATTTGAATATCTCCTTGTGATCCAATACTTGTATTTGTTCCTGGGGAGTGGAGAGTGAAAGGCCACCGGGTATATGACCATAAAGACATGAATAGAAGGTAAAAATTTGAGACATTGGTGATCAATGGTGACCCAAATCATCTCACATTTATTCATTAGAGTTTTAATTGTGCCCTTTTAGAAAAATAACATATGTATCATATATCAACAATATGAAGGAGAGGTTTATGATCACAATTTGATTTTTGGTTTGTTTGTTTACATATTCATCACCAGGTATATAAAGAGGGCCTGTTAATAACCAATGGTCAACCATTTCCAGATTTACCACATATGTAATGGAGTTAAGTGCAATGAAACAGGGAAAAACAAGCTGCATTTTCAACAGACTGTTGTGCTTTAATGTCATCAGTGAGTTCCAGCGCAGTGTTGTGTGCATGTGTGGATGTTTGCTTGTGTGTGTGTGTGTGTGTGTGTGTGTCTGTGAGGGAGAGAGAGAAATAGAGAAAGGTGGAATTTTATTTGCAGCTGCCCCAGACCTCTGCTTATTTCATATGTGCTTCGCCTTTTGTTTATATCTATACTGCAACAGACCATGCTTTCAAATTCAATGTTGATTGTCCTCTTGATTCAGTTTAATGTCATATTTCAAAAATGGGTATAAACAAAGAATATCACAGCACTATAAGTCTGTTACATCTGTAAACTCAAAACTTCTCAGTTTTTGTTTCATGTGAATGAGCTCTCATGAGTATGGAGGTAAGGGGTTACAAGAGTCCTGCTTCTAGTTGAATTCTGAAGTCTGAATTCTGAGTTTTACTTTCCTCTGTCAAAATCTCCATATGCTCCTATTCTGCCCTTGGTTTACACTTCATACTCCAGACAATGAAGGTCCAATATTTCATTATCACAGGCGCAATGATAATACAACTAACTCCTTGCTTTTACATGAAAATTTAGTGCTGACAGGGTTAACTTCTGCCTTAACCAAATTGTCAATCTTACTTGTCGATGTTTACATTTGCTCTTGGTTTTGCTTCTTTGGTCTTCCATTTGATTTGTATGGCTTGAAACCAAACTTGGGTACTAATTTCGTACCACAAATTGTAAGGTGTGCTGGTATGAAAATAAAAGTTCCTTGAATCCTTGAATGCTTGAATAATCCGAAGAGGAAGTTTTCAAGTTGCATGTTTACACGCAATAGTGAGGGTGCAGCTGTTAGGTCTACAGCTCCCCTTCACATACACACCAAGAATGTAAACACTAAGGGCAGTTTAGCCTCAAAAAGCTAGATTCTTACACAAACCATGTTTTTGCTTGGGTGGTTAAACACCAAAATGAGAGTACAGATGGTTAAGATGAAAAACCAAGAAAATACCATCATAATTTCTGCAATGCATTTTTATTATTTATTCAAGGCTTTTTTTTATATTCAATTAAAGATAAGAATGAGGCAGAAACTTGTTTTTTTTAAGATTATGGAGATGTGTATTTCACAGATCAAACCCAGGAATGTGTATGGATGTGCATGTTTCGCATTTTATAGTGTCACAAAGTGCGTGCACTGTTCTGGTCTTGTCTTAGGTTCACACTGCCTGATAATCGGTCTTGATCGAACTCCTCAGCCTGACCTCTGCACAGCACACAAACTCAACTAGTTATTTTTGGTGTACCAGTTAAAGTCAAATAAATATGCTCTTTGTTTTATAAGGGTGAAACATTTTATTGCATTATTTCAGATTTATTTGTCTCATTATGCAACAAGACCAGACTTTTAAAATAAGTTAAAAAAAAATGACATCCAACAGCCTTACAATAAATTTGCATTCATTCTGTGCATATTTTGGTATCATTGAGTGAAGATGAAATATATCTCATCATATCAGTAGTTGCTGTTTAGCAGCCAAAATAGGGAAAGCTGTCTCCCCTCATACCAGCCCCGAGATGTGACAGTGACAAGGTTATTATCCTGCAACCTTATCTTAAATCAACCTCATTTAAGAGCCACAGTGCAGGGGTTAAAATGCAGTACTTCAAGATTGCAAGCTCACAAAAATGACAGAGGGACATGGGGCGGAAAGAAAAACAACAACTTTTGCTGTATCTTAAACATGTTGTGTTGAAAGGAAGAAATCAGAGTAGTGATGGCACAAACAAGGCTGTAACCAGTGAGATCATAGTTGAACTATGTGTAGGTGGTTGGTTAAAGACGCATATACCCTCATGTGTCATACATTCACTTTCCACTGCAACACCTTTTTTGTTTTAAATGATTCTATGTCATTATTTTTTGTTATTGCTTCCAGTTCACACTTCCTGGCAGAGCAGAGCAGCTTGCAAAAGAGGTATTCAGAGTCATCACATAACATTCTGCAATGTTAACATTTTGGCAAGATTTCTTAGAGGGAGCCTCTCCTCACCAATATTCTACCATGAATCAATGAATTGAGCAAAGCAAGCCTTAAATCACTGCATACAAGGTGGTAATCATCTTTACTGGAGGCTGTTGTTCTGCAAAGGCCCATGTCCATTTTTAGTTGCATGTTGTTTTTGTATTTCATGATGTCATTCTGGCATTGGTTTTCAGGACGATCTTTTGAATTCCTGGTTCCATTTTTAAAGCCTGCCATTAGCCAACCGGGGAGAAAGTAAACTAGTGATTTCCCCCCGCGCTCATTTGTGTTCTGCTGCTCAGAGCAAGATGATACTTCCTAGAGTTAAACTGCAAATCTGTAAGTGACAGGGAAAAACAAATTGAGGCAAGATGGATTTTCAGCTGGAAACATAGGAGAGGCTTTGTTTGATGACTGATGGTGTGGAAGCAGCTGTGCTCAATGTGAACACATGTAAGAGGGTGAATAGGTTGCAACTCTGGGTCCCCATGAAGACTCTTCTTGGGCCAGAAAAATGTATGTAGTTCTTGACAATAATCGTTGACAAATTTCATCACTGTGTAATATGTGAAAAATATAAAGAGAACTACATGCTCTTTTCTGTTTTCTTTTGGCATTGAAACTCAAGCCTCTGAGATTCCAAGTCCAATAAAATGAAGCAGGTAGAAGAAAAAAGCTTGTCGTATGCCATTTGTCTTTTCCTTTGTTTCTTAGACCATATCACTAACAGAGGTTGTGTGAATGTTCTACAAAAATGAATTTTGATCACTAAATGATGACTGATGGTTGACAGAGTCTCTATGGGACTGTGTAAGAGTCCCGCCTGCAGCGTTCTTCATCTTTTATATTGTACAGAGGTACCATACATCACTGCTCAAAAATACTTAAATCATATGTATGCCAAGCACAGGCCAACCCCCCTTACAGAGACAATGCAGACATCAGATATAATAACTCCTAAAGTATATTTGCTCAGTACTGAAAAGAAAAGTGGAAATGTCTTTGCCACGGAGCATATATCTGAGTGCACAGGTGAAAGAAAATGAAGAAAATGTTTGTGAGATAGGGGTTCACATTAAAAGTCCTCTCCATCATTAAGCAGCACAGAGAGAGACACCAAACTTTTGGAAGAGTTAGGTATTGTTGGTTCTAGAGACACAAAGAGATCAAACAGAAATCGAATTCTTCAAGTGATGCATTATTCTGCGCCTGTCATCCAATATATTCACTATCCCTTCTCTGTACATTACCGAGGCATCTCAGCCTGGCTTCTCTGACCTTAACATTAGAGAAGCAAAACATCTAACATGTGCTATACCTCTGATAGACTCATTCTTGATCCTATCCATCCTTGTCACTGCCAAAGAGAACCTCCAAAACCTAAATTTTCCACCCCCACCCCCCAAAAAAACTCAAAACTTCTGAATAGGAAAAACCCGGGGAGTACAGTTGACGGGTCTGCTTCCATACACAAACAGATATGATACTAACAGAACATATTTTGGCAATAAAACTATGATGGACATAAGCTAGGTTAATGTTACAAAGGAAATTGGTTTCCATACTTCAGTGCCGTATCGATCCACTGGTGCTTTTGAGTATTCTATTCTCTACTCTTTTCAACTGTCAGGAAACAATACTGAATAATACAATACTGAATGCAACACTTTCAGGTCTTATGAAATAATTTACTCTCAATCAGGCCATGGCAAGTGTTTCAATCATTATATCATGATCAGTATGAGAATTTCTTTTCCTTCTTGGCATTAGCTCATCTGTAGTTTTCACAGTGAAAATCGAGAGCATATGTTTACTTCTATTAAAGTTAACAAAGGATGCTGAAATTAAAATATATATGCCATTGGGGGGCTACATTCAGAGGGGTGGGAAAAAAACAAATACTCTAACAATGGATCTGTTTACCCAAACCTCACAAAGAGAGGAAAAGAGCTCTTGTGGAAAAGTTTTGACAAACCAAGCAACACATCCTTTAAAACAAGAACAATAAAATATTCCTTGAGGAAACGCAACTGTTTCGCAAATAATGTTAGATGATGATGGTGGGAAGCAGGCAAGTTTAGCCACAGTAGATACCCTCTACCACTGGAATCACTGTGCTTGACACTGTACTCCTTGTCAGTTGAAACAGCTTGCCACAGGGTAAGAAACTCAAAGTACCTTGTTAAATCCTCTAAATGAGACAGTCGGTGGACCCAGGAGTCTCTTTACAATTTTTTCACTGAAAAACGCATAACGATAATTCTAAATGCAAAAAGCTAGCTGTTCATCACATACAATGGCAGTACATACACAGCAAGCAGGGATGACTCTATGGAAAAAAATACACTTATAGAAGACTCATAATTGAGGTGACAGGGCAGAGACCTTGTATGGGGCCATTGTGAAAACATGGCAGGAGTGTACATGACATCACCAGTGGCAGATAGTTAGTGTCTGACTGTCAGTATTTCAGTTATCATTCGTACTTTAGATTAGCCATCCAATAATTTGGCCATTACATGCAAAAGTAATGACAGATTCTATCTTGTAATCTCTTCCAAAAACATGGAGGAAAGTAAATTCTCAATTGCTAGGAAAAATGTTCTTCTTGGAACGTAGCCATTAATGACCCTAAGCATTAGAGAAGTCAAATCTACTTCATCCTGTGTGATCACAGAAAAGCCTTTTTATTTTCAATAAAATCTTTTAATGAAAGTGTCAGATGCCTCAGCAGGGGCAAGTTAATACTATGTCATTATTATTTGAAGTTGAACAGAGTTTAACCTTTTGCTAATGAGTAGCAACAACACCAAAGCAGGACTGTATTGCAGATCAAGATCAATGAGGAAGTAAATCTTTTGTTTCGAGACAAATATCAGGTTCTTTCCATGGTGACATCCAGTGAGCTGACACTGTATGACAGTATCAGGAAAATACAGTCATAGTCAGAATATATTTATATTAAAGGTTTTTCAGCTGCTCTGCAGTGAGTGAACACAGTGCAGTTTAGTCAGGTTAATTGTTCAAATAATACACAATAAATGTATAAACTGGAACATTGCTATTATTCTTGATGATTCTGCCTGCAGAGATGATTTGAACCTGCTCTCTGATAAGGACAGGTTACAAGATGTGTAGAGTCCCGACTGCGGCTCAGTTGGTCGAGCAGGATTCCCTCCGATTGGAAGGTTGGAGGTTTGGTTTCTGGTTCTTCCTCTCTTAATGTCAATCTGTCCTTGGGCAAGAGACTGAATGTCAAGTTGCTCCCAATGGCAGGGTTAGTCTTGGATGGCAGCTCTGCTGCCATTGATGTGTGGGTTGATGATATCTAGTAAAAAGAGCTTTGAAACAGCATTGTGCAAAAGCGATATGTAAGCTGAGACCATGACGGTTAGATAGCCATGATACTTTAACTCATTTGCCACACTGAATTCATGATCACCATTTCTCCTCTTACCGCCCTTAAGCAATTTAAGATATATTTAAATAGGCTCTACTCAGTTGAATGCAGCCTCAGGGGGACACGAGCCAGTGTCTCCCTGAGCCAGTCTCAAGCTCGGATAAATGCAGAGCGTCAGGAGGGGTATCTGGCGTAAAACCAAATATGCAAATCAAACCCAAAAATTTCATACCGGATTGGTCGAGGCCCGGGTTAAAAACCACCGCCATTGGTGCCGATAACCTACAGGGTACCAATGGAAATTGAGCTACTGTAGGTCGAAGAAGGAGAGAAGGAAGGTGGATACACTGTGTGTCCAGGAGACCAGATGGCAAGGTAGTAAGGCTAGAAACTCAGGAGCAGGTGAAAAGAATAGATACACTTCAGATAGACTTCTGAGTCTGAAACTGGAAAATGAAGATGTGATGCTCAATTAGTCAGTGGCTATCCCCCACAGAAGGGATGTGAGTTGGAGGCAAAGGAGAAGTTCTGGAATGAGTTAGATGAATTGATGCAGAATATCCCCAGAGAAGAGAGAGTGGTAATTGGTGCAGACTCCAATGGACATGTCAGTGCAGGCGATAAAGGTGATGGAGAAGTAACGGGCAGGTTTGTTATCCAGGATAAGAACGCAGCGGGACAGATGGTGTTAGACTTTGCAAAAAGGATGGAAATGGCTGTTGTGATTACTTTCTTCCAGAAAAGACAGGAACATAGAGTAACTTATAAGAAACGGAGGTAGGATCATGCAGGTAGAATACATCTTATATAGACAAGGTTATCTGAAAGAGATCAGTGACTGCAAAGTAGTGGTAGGTGAGAGTGTACTAGACAGCATAAGATGGTGGTTTGTAGGATGAGGACAAGCTAATGTGATCAAGGAAACAGGTAGGAGAGTACTTGGTGTGTCATCTGGAAGGAAAGTAGATAAGGAGACTTGGTGGTGGAATGAGGAAGCTTAGGAGTATATTCAAAGAAACATTTAGCAAAGAAGAAGTAGGACAGTAAGGGGAATGAAGAGAACAGACAGGAGTACGGGGAGATACAGCGTAAGGTAAAGACAGAGGTAGCAAAGGCAAATCAAAGGATGTACGATGACTTGTATGCTCGGTTGGACAGTAAGGAGGGAGAGAATGATTTACATAGGCTGGCAAAACAGAGATGAGATAGAGATGGAAAGGATGTATAGCACGTCTGGGTGATTGAGGATAGAGAGGGAAATGTACTGACAGATGCTAGAAGAGTGATGGGAAGATGGGAAAGAGTACTTTGAAGAGCTGATGAATGAGGAAAATGAAATGGAGGGCAGGGTAGAAGAGGTAACTATTGTAGACCCCAAAGTAGCAGAGATTAGAAAAAGGCAGTTGGTCCCGCTGATATACCTTTTGAGGTATAGAAGTGTCTTGGAGAGGCAGCGGTAGAGTTTCTGGCAAAATAATTCAACAGGATCTTAGGGAGTGAGAAGATGCCTGAGGAAAGGAGAAGAAGTGTGATGGTGCCCATTATTAAGAATAAGGGGGATGTGCAGACTTGCGGTAACTATAGAGGGTGTAATTAAAAATTATATATGTACCATATAGTCCCTTATATGGAGACTTTAAGGAGGCTTCATAACCTTGATGAAGGCCAGACCCGTTACCTACTTGCCTCCAAACTGCCCCTCTTTTTGATGCAGATGTTTATTTCTCAATCTTTTGGTTTCTAACCAGCCCACTGTCGAGAAGCTTGTCACTTTGGTTCCGTGGGGAACATGTGAATGTTACACAAGGGTCCATCCTCAAGGAGGGCCTAATTGTCTTGCTACGGTACAAAAAACTACAACCAAGAATTGAATCTTTGTACTCTCCTTCAGATTACTCTGTACTCTGTGACACTTGTACCTTTTGGGGCCTCAAAATAAACATCCAAAGACCATTCTGACCATTATTTGTCATTTACCAACTTTCTTAATGAAGCCTCCAAAAATTTCACAAGGGATAAAGTTGACGAGCCATAAAATTACGTTAAGGGAAAGAGTAATGCAAACTATACTGAGAGCAGAAGTCAGCATTAGTGAGGCTTCATGCCTAGAAAGAGTACTGCAGATGCAGTATTTGCTTTGAGAATGCTAATAGAGAAGTACAGAGGTCAGAGGGAGCTGCATTGCGCTTTTGTTGAGCTAGAAAAAGCATCCAACAGGATGACAAGAGAAGAACCCTGGTATTGTATGAGGAAGTCTGGAGTGGCAGAGAAGTATGTTAAACTGATGCAGGACATGTATGCTGACAGTGAGACAGTGACCAGACCATGATGTTTGAAGATGATATTGTGAGAGCATGGAACAGGAAGGTGAAATATTGAGAGGTTGAGGTATGCTCTAGAAAGGAGAAGAATGAAGGTTAGTCGCGGCAAGACAGAATATATTTGTGTGAGCTCGAGCAACCCGGGTGGAATGGCAAGGTTACAGGGAGTGGAGATCAAGAAGTTAGAGGATTTCAAGTACTTAGGGTCAACAGTCCAGAGCACGGAGAATGTAGAAAAGAGGTAAAGAAACGGGTTCAAGCAGGTCAGAATGGGTGGAGAAAAGTGTTAGGGGTACTATGTGATAGAAGACAATCAGCCAGAATTAAAGGAAAGGTGTACAAGAGATGAAGATGTTGAGGTTCTCTTTGGGAGCAACCAGGATGGATAGGATCAGGAATGAGTCTATCAGAGGGGCAGCACATGTTAGATGTCTTGGAGAGAAGATCAGAAGCCAGAGTGAGATGGTTCAGAAGATTTATGGATGTAGTGAGAGAGGATATGAAGTTAGGTGGTGTGAGAGAGGAGGATACAGAGAATAGGGTTAGATGGAGGAGATTGATTTGCTTTGGCGACCCCTGAAGGGAAAAGACAAAAGGAAAAGAAGAAGCCTCTTGTCAGTTGAAGCACGGTGAAACTTAATCCGCCTATTTTTTGAAACATTACCTCTCCATGAAGCTGCCTGGAGATCACCAAGATATCTCCTCAACCACAAACAGTTCTTTCTCCTCAACAGCAGGGTTATGATTTAACAGTTCAAATTCTTTTTCTCAAAGTCCTAAGACTGACTATTGATTTTGTGTAAAAAGAAAAATCTAGAGATGTTTCCCTTGAATCCGCAGCTACCTGTTGTTGTTTTTTTCAAGTCAGTGTAGTTTCCTCCCAACATCAGCAAAAATATCTTTATGGTGCAGGTTATGAAATATGTCTCAAGAGGGACTCATGAATGAAACTTATTTCCATGTATCACCAACTCTCCAAACAGCTAATGTTCTAAAGGCCTCAGCTGGCTGCTGAATAGCATCAGGGTGATCTGGAGGAGTGAAAAGTGACAAGCGTGATGAGGGTGAATAACCACAGAAGGAAATCCAGTTTGTTTATCCAAGAGATATTTTAATGTGAGCTTTGGGCTTCAACCTTTTTTTTTTTTTTCACTGGGTCCATTCCATATGGAGAGGCTTTTTCATATCCTGAAATTAGGCTCCTGACATTTAGACAACATTGATTTTGGCATGGGTGCAGTGACTGGGGAAGTGACGGGACTCTTAAATAAGTTTCCTACCTACCTCACAAGCCGATCAGCTGCAAATTACACTTAAAATTCATTACAATTACAGACTCCTGTCTGCTGTCATCTCTTTGTGCTGCACTGTTGAGGTCACAGGGTGCTCAATGACTCTGATCTGATGCACCAACGTATGGATGAAGGGATAAAAAAAATAATGATGTAGGACATTTTTGGAAATGTGACCAGAGCAGGCAGCATCAAACCTTTTCAGTTCCAACTCCCAATGCCAGATACTCAAGATCCTATTATCTCTCAAATAGGTGGGACAATGCAGTAATTCTTTCACTAATCCCCACCTTGTTTTTTTATTTTTGGAAAAGAACATAATTCTTTGGCAATGCTTGGAAAGAGAATGCAGAGAAATGGGACTTAGGTATCCACTTTTGCTCAAAAGATCAAATATCTATAACTAAAACAGAGAGCGTTGTGCTTTCCACCTTCCAATGGCTACCCCAGACCACTGGGATACAATATATGTGATATATGGATTATGAAACAGTAGATATTTTTCACAATATTCAAAACAGCTGCACTAAAATTTAATGTGTGCTATACTGGCCCATATCCCAACTTTCCGTCGAGTTTCCAGAGATAGAAAATACAGTAGGAAAGGTTTTATACTTTAGCATTCTATCAGAAATAGTTTCTACGGTACCGGTAAAGTAATCTATGATGATCACAAATCACAGGGTGTATATAATTTAGTGCACAGTATATTTTAAGATGCAACTTAGATTTATTTTAAGGTTGCTGGATTTTTTTACGACTTTGTTGCTGCAAAACAAAAGGAAAACCCTTGTCATATGTCAGGAAATTGTCACGCACAAGCAAACAGAAACATCATTCATTTGAGCAGCATTTTATCTGGATCATCTACATCAGTACCAATGATAACCTTTAGGGTGGTCAATTATGGCTGAATAGGTTTTTAATCAACTCGGGCCAGTCGATTCTACCTTTGCGGATCTAAAGCAGCCCAGTAAAATGCAGATAATGGAGAGTTTAGGAGAAAACCTAAAAGCTACTTCATAATATTGAGGTTTTGTTTTAAGACACTTTTTTTTCTTTTTTAATTCCTGGGGAGCCTGCTGTTTGATATGAACATCTTAAACAAACCAATTCTCAACCTCAGGTTGATAAATAGTTGTAAAAAAAAAAAAAAAAACAATCACACAAGGCAACAAAAAAAGTCATCAATATTCCCACAACACTTAGTGGAAATAGGACAGGCTGATGAGTATCTGTCTACTGTGGCTGCTCCCCAACAGACGAGAGATTAAAGCTAAACTGTGCCTTGACCGCAGTCTAATCATCCTCTATCTGTTTACAGCACCTCTGGGTATGCTTTAATGAGGCTACCGGTGATATGACTAAACATCCTGCCACCTTCATCAGAAGAGAAGAAGGCCAGAGGCTTTTGATGGTTGCCTGGGTAGAAAAATAATCCAAACCCCTCCGTCTGCTCTTTCAGAGGACTTAACTGTCCTTGTAAAAATATAAATGTTTTCAAAATGTGTGGCAATCAGACTTCAAAATGTCAGAGAAACAGAAACCTTGCTACAAGGATCTGCAACAAGCTGTCAGAGGGATTAAAGAATAAAACAAGGAAAAAAATGACTGTGAAAAAATGACTGATCTGTGCATTTAAAAAAAAATGAATAAAAGGAAGGGGTGCAAAGAGGTTTTTAAAAATGATCTTTCTGGTCTGATATTTTAGTAAGACAATTTTAAATATCACTTGAGTTGTTTTTATAAAGAAAATAAACAAAATTGTACATTTTATTGATAGTGTGGCAGACACTAAAGGGTGTGGCCTCTCACCCCGGGACTGAGGGCTGGGGGACATGTTTACACAGTATATATACGGGTGTTCCCGAATGTTCTTAAGGTGAATTGTTCTGTTGGCATGTTCTGGATAAATTTAGAAACTCCTCCACGAATATGTCATCATTTCCTCATCTACACACCACATTAGTGACCCCGACGTGATCATGTCTGACAGCGAGGAAATATACGATTCTACCTCACCCATGTCGCCCCATCACGGCCGTTCAGCTGCTGAAGTTCATGCTGGAGTTCCAGCACGTGGAGGTGATTTTCCACCTGCGTAGAATGGTGTCAGAGGAGGCGAGGCAGTTTTTAGTCGTCGAAGTGCTGGACCAGCAGACCACCAGGCGGTCCATGGAGCTATTGCATGACCCTCCACCGCGTAGCAGGTATGCTGCGCAGCAGAACTTGCCGCTCCGAAAATACAGTCTGTCCGGTCCACGGCCAACCCGTGGCCGTGGACCTTATGGAGGACATGTTGTCGCTACTGGGATCTGACAATGACGGACTCCTGTTTCAACATGTTTTCCTGCGGCAACTTCCGGCACCCGTACGCGCAAGCCTGGCGAACTCCCGGTCTCTGGCTGACAGCGATTACTGGGGTCTGGCTGAGGAGGCTGACCACATCCTGCTGACGACCAGGCAGTACGCCGTTAGGAGCATGACGTCGGAGCCTGCGAGGGCGGCGCTGAGAGATAAGGATGCAGCCATGGTGGCTGGGGTGTCCGCCCCGAGGGGACGGAAGACCGGCCTGTGTTTCTTCCACCAGCGGTGGGGATTGTGTTTTCCCGTGTGCATTCAAGGAGTCAGGAAACGGCAGAGCCGGCGCTCAGCAGCAGCTGTTAGCACCGGCAGACACATCTGTTCTTCAGAGACTCGAGGTATGGACTCAGATTTTTGTTAGACTCAGGCTCGCAGAAGAGCCTGCTCCCCCCAATGCAGGCAGACATGCGTGCCAGAGGCAGCGGCCCATTATTAAGCACAGCTAACAGGTCTGCTATAGACACGTTTGGGTCACAGTCATTTTCTGTGTGTCTCATTGGCCACCATTTTGAATGGGATTTTGTGATCGCCGCCATCACAGTTGCCATCATCGGCGCAGACTTTCTTTGCACCCACGGCCTGTCAGTGGACATAGCGATCTGCCGTCTTATTGACACGTTATCATTTGCCACATCTCCATGCGAGATGGAGGAGGTCGGATCATGAATGCATGCCACATTTTTGGTTGCGGATGCTGTATACCAACGGTTGCGAGCGGATTTCCCGTCACCGACGACGCCCACTTTTTCAACCTACACCAAACCTTCTACACGACATGCCGTGGAGCTTTTCATCCCCACGGTGGGACCACTTGTGTTTGGACGAGCAAGGCGCCTGGACGCGTCTCAACTGGCGATCGCAAAGGAGGAGTTCGCCACCATGGACCCTTTGGGGATGTGAGGTGGTCTAACAGCGTCTGGTCTTCTCCTCTCCACATGGTGCCGAAGGCCGTGCGGTGATGCTGGTTACGACTGTTACCCCAGTCCCCACATCCAAGATTTCTCAGTGCGCCTGTCGGGTGCCACCATTTATTCCAAGATGGACCTGGTGCACGATTTTCATCAGATGCCCGTGCGCGCGGAGGATGTGCTCAAGACCACGGTGAACACCCCGTTTGGCTTTTTCGAGTTCTTACGCATGCTTTTCGGTCAGAAGGGAGCCGCTCAGACCTTCCAGAGGCTCATGGACTCAGTGCTGCGGGACCTCTCATTTGTATTGGTGTATCTGGATGACATTCTGGTGGCCAGCCCGTCAGCTGAGGCGCACCGGGCACCTGACACAGGTTTTCCAGCGCCTCGACGAGCACGGCCTCACAATCAACCTGGCCAAGTGCCAGTTTGGTCTGCCGGTGTTTGATTTCTTGGGGCACCACATTTCCCCGCAAGGCACAGTACTGTTGCCTTCTAAGGTACAACCGGTGGCTGATTTTCTTCGACCGACTTCAGTTAGGGCATTGCAGGAGTTCTTGGGTACAGTGAATTTTCATAACCAGTTCCCCTCTCACACTGCCCATCCCCTCCAGCCGCTTTAGGGTGCTTTGTGGTCCAGGCATGCTAAGGATGTGGAGAGGGTTTGCGCTTTAGACGGGGCCAAGCGTGCTTTTGCCAACGCAGCCCTTCTCGCCCATCCCGCGCCCACTGCTCTTATAGCGTTGACGACTGATGCGTCGGACGTTGCAGTTGGGGCTGTGGTTGAGCAGCAGGTGGTGGGCGCCTGGCAACCACTTGCGTTCTTTAGCCGCATATTGCATGATAGCAAACACAAGTACAGTGTTTTTGACAGGGAATTGTTGGCCCTGCACCTGGCGACGCGGCACTTCCATTTTCTTCTAGAGGGCTGCTCTTTTACGGCATATGTCGACCACAAGCCTTTGACTTTCGCCATGTCCCTTGTGGCAGAGCCGTGGTCTGCTCTCCAGGAGCAGCACCTCGCGGCTGTTTCGGAGTTTACCACAGACATTAGGTATATGGCGGGAAAGTGCAATTCGGTTGTGGATTGCCTGTCACAAATTCTTTTGTGTCCTGTTCTTGTCGGGGTTCATTTTGCGGCTATGGCTGCCGACCAGCCCAGCGATACGGATGTCCTTGCCCTGAAGTCTGCGCACACTGGCCTCATGTTGGAGGATGTCGCAGTGCAGGAAGGGAGCCCTGCTATCCTCTGTGATGTCTCTACTGGCTGGCCCTGCCCATTGGTCCCAGTGGTTTGGCGCCGCCGGTTTTTCGTCTCGATATATTCACTCCAAGCTTCAGTTAAACTGGTGAGTGAGAAGTTTGTCTGGCCGTGCTTTCATAGGGATGTCAAGGAGTGGGCGTCCGCTTGTGCTGCGTGCCAGCACGCTAAGGTTCACCGGCACGATAAGGTCGCCCCAGAGCCGTTTCAGATTCTGGCTAGGCGTTTCGACCACGTCTATGTCGTTCTGGTGGGCCCCTTGTCTCCTTCGCAAGGCTTTACACACCTGCTCACCATGGTCGATAGGACCACACAGTGGCCGTAGGTGGTCCAGCTGTCCTCCACATCGGCCACAGACGTGTCTTGGATTTTTTCTTTCTTCTTGGGTTGCCTGTTTCGGCAGACAGTCCGACATTACCTCAAACAGGGGTCCCTAGTTCATATCTGCACTCTGGTCACCACTGGCCCAATCTTTGGGGATGACGGTGCACTGCACGATGCCATACCATCCTCAGGCCAATGGAACTATACTGGCGTTTCCACTGGTCATGCACTCTCGGGTGACAACTGGGTGGATCGGTTGCCGTGGGTCATGCTCTGGCTGCGGTCGGCCCCTAAGGAGGATCTCAACACCTCACCCACCGAGTTAGTTCTCAGTCAGCCACTGCGGGTCCCAGGCGAGTTTTTGCCCGAGAGGTCTGCTCCTCCGTCCCATCCATTCGTTGGTCCTATCGTACCCCTCGGCCCGCGTCTTCTGGGCCCTGTCCACCATTGTTTTCCGAGGTTGTTTGTGCCTGCAGAGCTGATTTTGGCTGGTTTTGTGCTTTTCCGGCATAACACTCACCGTTTGCCCCTGCAGCCCCCGTACGATGGGCCGTTCCGAGTACTGGAGGTGGCCGTTAAGGGTTTCGTTTTGGAAATGGGCAGGTGTCATTTCTGCCGTCATTTCTTCATCTACACACCACAATAGTATATTGACCAAAACAGCATTCTGAACAAATTGATTTGATTTTATTTGCTTATAGCCACAGTTTAATGATGCTTTTCTCTTCTCATCACAATCACCATCATATAATTTTTAATTCATGAACATTATCTACTCACAGTTTTCTATCATGACATTATCATGGAAATCCATAAGGTTTCAACTTTGATTTTTTACAGCTTGTGCTGTCTTGTTGGCAAAGAAAAAAAAGGACGTTTCAAAAAGAGTCAAAGTGTTGCAGTGAACACACAGAAAGTGTCAGCGTTTTCACATCGACTACTTCAAACTCAAGGGCTTCACGCTGGGAGGCAAAAGCGCTCACCACAGCACCATCATGCTTCTCTGTTTATTTTAGGTTTAAGGAATTCAGACACGTGGAAACCTCTGAATGTCTAGTGTGACTCTAATCATTTCAAGTTTGCCAGGTAAAAAATTTGTTTTTAGTTGAATTAGGTTGTTCATAAACTCTAATCTTCTGTATGTAAATAATGTAGTGGTTGGTTAGCTATTTTACTACTGTCAGTAAAATGGCCCTCAATACAACTTTCTTTATTTTGAAGGTATAATGTTTTTCGGCTGGTTAATTGGAAAGAAACAGACTTATATCTGAAGAGAAATGTCAGTTTTAAATATTCTGCCAGAATGAAACATTTTTGTAACAATTCTACCATGTGTTTCCCTTGGAAGACAGTTTGTAGTCTCCTCTTTCCTGACCCATGCAGTTTTTCAGTGTGCAGTGCATAGAGTTTTGATGACCTTTTTCAAGGTGATGGCCTGAGTGAGGAGGACAAAGACAAAATTGTTGGGGAGATATATCGGAGTTGTGATGAATATGGATGTTTGGAGGCTGCTGCTCTAAACCATCCTGTTGCCAGGAGCTTAAAATGAATATGCAGATTGATAAAAACATGGCCATTTCAAAGAACTTCGTACATTCAATTAACACAATATTTGTATACCAGGTTTATAATCCATTTGTCTAAACACAAAGTGCTTTAAATACACATTATTTAGAGCCCAAAACAACATTTCCATATTTGTCTGAGTAAACCCTCTGTGTTAATCTTTTGTAAATATGTAACAATGCATTACGCTGTTTTAGCACAATAGCATACCCATAAGACCTTTGTCCTGCCAAACTAAAGGAATCAAGCACATTAAGTATTGGCAAAGTCACAATTGCGGTTTGTACCTCAGCATGTGGTCCACCTTTGTTTAGTTAGGTTCATCAAGGGCATTTCACTTGACTGTATATATTTGTACAAGATATCTTTTCATTTAAAAAGATTCTCCAGTTCTGACTCTGGATGGGAGTCCCGGGTATGAAGCCACTGCTATTGGTTTCATTGTTACTGTTTTTGTTATTGCCAATGGACACATAGCATTACTGTTGTCATTAGCTTGTCAAAAGTAAATGACAGAAAGTCAAGTACTTTGGGTCATAAACTATATATTGTAGTGGAGTCTACTTGGATGAGATGAAAGGAATGCATTGCATTCAGTGGTGTTGTAGACCTCAGGAATTGTGATAGCTATTTGGCTTGTTTTTCTCAAGATATTTGTCCCCCCCTGTCCAAAATGAATATTTTGGTGTCCTTCAAATAGTCATAAAACTTCCACTTGAGGATAGGTTTGTCTTTAAGCAGGGATGTATTGAACAAAGTTTAAAAATAATAAGTCACCAACATCTAATTTGTACCAATTATCTGGTTTCATCTTCAAAAGGCAGGTCTCATTTTTTTTTTGCATTTTCAAACACTATATTTAAGAGGTAAAGATGACAAGATGACATTTGAAGTTTTATTTTGAATGTATAACTTTTGTTTAGAAATTATTAAGATTATGTTGTTTCACTGTTGAATCACAACTAATTGCTTTTTTAATTAAACTGAAAAGCCAACTAGCTACCCAAGTTTGTGTAATCATAAAAAAAGATCTGTTTGCATGCTCTGGAAACAATGATATCCTTCCATCCATCATCTACCGCTCATCATACTTAGGGTCACGGAGGATGCTGGAGCCTATCCCAGCAGTCATCGGACAAGAGGCAGGGTACACCCTGAACTCACCAGTCAATCGTAGGGCCACATATAAAGAAAGACAGACATTCACTGTCTCAGTTATCTGCATATCATGCAGCAGGTTAATTAGAAAAAATAGCAGAACTGCCATTTTTTCCAATTAACTTGCTGCATGTTTTGGACTGTGGGAGGAAACCTCAGAAACCCAGGCAAACACGGGGAGAACATGTAAACTCCACACAGAAAGGTCCCCTGTCAGAATCGAAGCAGGCAGTTTCATGCTGTGAGGCAGATGTACTAACCACTGTGCCACCATGACAACCACAATGATCTCATGGAACAGTAACTGCTTCTATTTGTACATCATGCAATATCACCAAACTGAAAAAAAATGGAAAAATAAATCAAAGGATAATGGTAGCTTTAATTCTTGTCACATTCTTGGCATGTGCTAGCATCATTGCATTTGGTATGTGTTTATTAAAATTTTCATTGTGTTCATTGGCAGTGCATATTGGTATTATTGTATACTGGGGCTGTGGCATATTGAAGGATTTTTACCTACTTCCTCTAAAACAGCCCTGGCCATTTCATGTCTAAGCCACAGAGGCCCAGCAAAGGTAAAGTCCGTCTTAGCTGAAGTCTTCATCAAATTGCATTTTCCATTTTCCTTCTTTCCGAAATCCCTAAAGCAATGCCATGGCTGATCCATTTCACACCTGGAAATTGTTTTCTCAGCATTTGGGTTCATGACAGGTTTACAAGGAGGCAGAGGCGGCACGGGATGTTTAAGCCTCCGTCAAATAGTGGCTTTTATGGCAAATGTCCATGCCAAGCCCCTCCTAGCCAATGCCCATCTCTGATTTTATATTTCCAGCTGCCCTCTTCTCTCATTGTCTTCCTTTCTGTTTCTCCTCACAGATAGCATCAATTTTAAGCCGTCTACAACCCCGTTAGCAACAGAATCCATGAGCTGTGATTGACTGCAATTCACCAGCATCAATTGCACCTATGGAGTAAATAAAAGTTAAAAATTTAGCAGTAGTTACTAACGCTGAATATTAAAATAAGGCACATAAAAAGTGACAAATCTGATGGTGTCCCCCAATGTCTGAACGAAACATCTGCACTATTTAAAATCCTGAGTACCTTTTAGTTCTTTTTTTTAACTTGGATTCTAGAGGAAAAGAAGGGGAAATGTCTCGTTCTGTCGGGAAAGAGGCAAAGGTGTAGTCATAGCTTTCTGTATGGGGTTACTTTTATTAGCATAAACTCAGGTCAGCAGATCTGTTTTATTTGCGGTCAGGTAAAATCGGACTCATAATTGTTTTTTCTTATTTATCAGTGGGAGGGGGGATAACAGCACATTAATTTCTATCACGTAGCATTGACTCTTAAATCTGGAACTAAGAAGCCAAACACCAAACCTCAACAGACCAGACAAGCAGCCCAGTGACAACATGGACCTCCGCCAAGTTTCCACAATCAAACTGGAATTTTAAAATTGACCAAAAAACTTCCAAGTATTCTCATCTAAGACTAAGCCCATCAGTGACTCTGAAGTAGTTATTAAAATTCAAAGTATTTTATGGCCGTATCATAGTTATTTGATTTTTAGATTTATAATGCAATGATAGAATCTTGCAGAGATTTGTAGATAACAGGATGACAACAACAAGCGATGGAAAAGTCCAACCAGTCCAGCACAGTGAGCGTTGGTTCCAGCTCTTACTACTGCTGCCTACAAGTGAGTGTGTGTGACATGTGAGAGGCAGACAGGAGACTTGATTTAGTGATGATTTAATGTGACCAGTCATAGCTGAGTGGAAATGTTTTCCAAGGCTCACAGCACTTGACAGCCATGAGTTGTATTAACAAATGCACGCATGTTCTCTTTCCCACACACACACGCATATGCATGAAACTGAAACACTACCTGACTTTCCCACCCACTACGGTATGGGGATGATGTATGGCAGAGTGTGGAGTACATTTGATGTCAGAACCCGGCTTTTTTAATGCATTCACACATTTGCAAACCTATTGTGTTTTATAACTATTTGGACTGAATCAGAGCTTAATTAAGCACCTGAAGCTGTAGGCTATCATAAAGAGTTCAGTGACATGCATAAACATAACATCACAGCATTCATTGACTGGAGAGAAAGAGATCCTTAACTTTTCCACTGTCAACAGCTTTTAGTGCTTTCCTTGCTCCATCCACATCTGCACATCTAGTCTTCTACCTGTAAACATCTTTCAACACAGTGTTGATGACCCCTGAACAAGAAAACCTGCCATAAACCACCAGCATCAGGACATACAATTTTATTTTACAGCAGCACTGTTTCAGCCCTCTTAAAGTGTTTACCAGACACAGGAGTAGATGGCTGTTTTTTCCTTCGCATGAGGAGACTTTGTACGTGTTTTTGTGTGTTTGATGCAATCGAGTTTAGATTTTCCTTTTATTTGAGCAGTTTACAGGGACACGTCAAGCGATGTTATTTACAGCATTGAAAAATTAACAATAAGACATCAATGTTGAGAGTCCATGCTGGACCAAAGCATGGACTTTCTTTAAAAGCTGCTTACTTTCGAATGTTATGAATGAATGGATATCAGTTATTCCCTAATGGTTGTGTAAACTAAAACTTGTATGGACAAAAACTTATAATATGATAAGATTGTGCCAGTCATGTAAACGCACGATCAGCGAACTATTTAGATCACATATCTGTGTCGTTCTGCTATTCACGGTGTCACTCTACACGAGGTTGTTACCATAAATGAAAATTGAAAACGTGGTTTCAAACAGTAAACTGTTTCACAAGTAACACACAAACAGACACACTTTTCAGATGGCGATGGCAAAAACAAACCATCATTGACTGCCCGCAGAAAGGATATCCTTCTTTAGGCATTGCCCTTCTTGCAGTCTGATAGACTTTAATTAAAATTTCATTTGATAAATTGTGGCTGCAGTTTTATGACAATGAATGAATCAGTGTTTGGCCATATGGTGTTTTCCTATAAAGATGTCTTATATTTTGATAATACTTAAAAGCATTTTTTGAAAAAATGAAGCTTTATTTTGACTGACCTTTATCCCACACATGTGGGCGATGGGTCAAAGGAATGGTCTGTGTCTAAACTTCTCCAGGACTGACTTTTAGGACATAGACATCATTTGCCAGCTGACAAATGGGGATTCCCCAAGACACTGTGCTCAACTTCAGTTTGTTAGATTCAAGTTGACTAAGAACTTGAAATCTTACTTACCATTATTTTAGAAGAAAAACTACAGTTCTGTGAAAAAATGAGGACATCCTATAAAAGCTTGTATATTTTAAAATGTATTTGGTCATATGGATATTTAATATCAATTCTAATAATACTGAGGGATTGAAGTAATTTTATTAAACAATTGAAAAATTTAAGAAAGCCTTTTTAAAACTTATTGTGAAATGTAATTTAAAAAGAATGCAATTTCTGCTTAGGAATAAATCAGGACACCCCCACATTTTATCCCACTTAAAATGGTTAAAATCACACACAGGTGTATCATGTCAGGTGCACATGATCAGAGCATCGATACCCAGCATGTTAAAGAAGCCTTGCCCTATTTAAACCTCAGATTTAGGTTGCTGTGCCCCTGACTCTTGACGTGTTAGCTGTGGTGTGAGATAAAGAGCTGTCTGATGCCCTCAGAAAGAAGATTATCTAGGGATCTAAGAACTTTACATCGGTCATTCCACCATCTGGAAAGTTATTTACAAGTGGAGGACATTCAAAACAACTGCCACCATGCCCAGGTCTGGCTGTCCAAGCAAATTCACCCCCAGAGCAGACTGCAAGATGCTCAAAAGTCATCAAAAATCCTAGTGTCATCACGGGAACTACAGTAGTCTCTGGCTGGATGTGAAAGTGCGTGACTACTATCAAAAAGAGACTACACAAGTTTGACTTTCACATGAGGTGTGCAAGGAAGAAACCTTTGCTCTCCCAAGAAAAACATTAAGGCCAGAGAGAACAAAGACCATGACTTCTGGAATAATGTTCTTTGGACAGATGAGTCTAAAAACTAAATTATTTTGACACCAGAACAGAAGACTTATTTGGCGTAAACCAAATACAGCCTTCCAAAAAAAGACCCTCATACCAACTGTGAAGCATGAAGGTGGTAGTATCTTGGTTTGGGGATGCTTTGCTGCAGCAGGACCTGGCCATCTCATCATCATCATAGAATCCATCATGAATTGTACTGTGTATCAGAGGGTACTTGATGAACATGTGAAACCATCTGCAAAAAAGCTGAAGAGGAACTGGACACTGCAACATGACAATAACCCAAAACATACCAGCAAATCCACCAAGGACTGGCTAAAAACTAAGAAGTGGAGAGTCCTGTAATGGCTAAGTCAAAGCCCTGACATCAATCCCATTGAGATGCTGTGGGGTGACGTGAAACAGGCTGTACATGCAAGAAACCCCTGAAACATATCACAGCTGAAAGAATTCTGCATTGAGGAGTGGGGCAAACCTCCTTCTGATTGATGTCAGAGGCTGATAAAAGGCTATAAAAGCGTCTCACTGAAGCTATATCAGCCAAAGGGGGCAACACTACTTATTAGGGGGTAGGGTGTACTAACTTTTTGCTCCATTTAAAAACACATTTTTGTTCATATCCTTTTTTTTTTTTTTTTTGCCAGTGTAAAACCATTTATTTTTGTTTAATTGCAATCAAATCACTTTCTTTTCTAGAAATGCATAAAAGCATGATCGGACATTTATACGTGAATATTTCTTCATGAAGAGCTGATTATGGAATGGGGTGTCCTAATTTTTTCACATGACTGTATAAGCCAGTAGAGAATCATAGACAAAGAGAGGGTCTAAAGTGTAGATGTATTGTATGTTTTACTTTACTTAACTAGTACCTTTTTCTTGATAACATTTCATCATGGCTTATTGGTTAAATTGTGTCTGGGATCTAACACAAGATAGATCGAGCCAGTCATTAGTTCACAAAACCTATTCTCGGTTTGATTCTCCTCTTCCCAGTAATCTCCTGTATTGAGTTACCAACTAGCAATATTACAATACAGTTAAATTTCATTCCTCAGGAATACATATACATTCATATAATTTTCAGATAAAGTTAGGCCTCTTTATTGTCCTCTTAATATTGTGTTCTCAATGTATCACTACTACTAATAGTACATAATTGTTTGCTAAACAACAAATAGTTTTCTTTGTTGCTTTAAATGGCTTTCTCTGCAAACAGTTATCTATATGGGGGAAACCTTGAAAGGCTGCATTAATTATTCATTTTCTGCTCCTCTGGCAATATATTAATAAATGAACTGATTTTTGTTAAATAAATCGAACAGCCTCTCATACCAGAGTTCCACAGAGCTCCTAAATGTGGATTTTTATAAATCTCTAAACCTCTATCAGATAGAAAAGATCATAATCAGAACAATTTAATGAGCTGTAGAATGCCCACATATCTACTGTGGCATATGCCCAATAGCTTATTTATAGAGCCAAATAATCTAACAGATACTACAATGTGTTTCCAAGGAATAGTATCCCTCCGTGAAAGAATTCCTTAATCTTCCTGATTCAGGCAGCAAATAAACAAATTATGTATGATTATGTAGATATTTACAGTATCTATGCTATGGTATTTGCATGCTCCAATGGTGTAAAAATCAAGAAGAATCAGTAAGCTTTAATTTTTTTCGTACAGTTTCCAGTACCACGAAATTACTGTTCTGCTGTCTGCAATGTATTTGGCAAGCATACGACTGCTGAGCAAGCTGTTCAAACTATGTTTTACAGCATGCATTCAGATATATAGCAATTGAATAGAATAAATGATAACATGCAGCTCAGTCACCTCTAGACATTTGAATATCTGTCCAACCATTTTAATATCAGTGTCTCCATACTGTGAGCTGGTTGCACAGCCTTGCTGGTGTTTGTCCACCTATGATTGGATCGTAAGACATGTATATCAATATGAGGTTTTAAAAGGATAACAAAATAGAAATAAGTAAAAAGAAAGTAACAATTCATTCTATTCAGAGAGTTACGTCATTTGAAGTGAAATAGGTTGTGAAAATAGCATACTTCTTCAGAGGAAAAAAACACAACCCTAGAATGTATTGAATATAAGACCAATCATGTTCAACTACATAAAGATGAGTCAAGGATGAAATTGGCTTCTTCAGACTGGCTATCCATTTCCATATACCTTATGATTATACATCACTGGTATGACTGCTGTTGTGTAAAATTGAACTGGAATGTTTTGATATATACAGATTTATGTCTGTTATTTCTCAATCAAAATGTGCTACCAGTGCAACTTCTTTGTGGCCAGAGGTGAGTTTTGAATAATTCAGATTGAAACAGGCCAGTTCTGCTGTATCACCTCATCACATATTCAGTCACGGAAGCAGGTTACATACCATCTCTAATCCGCAAAAAGGGTATCCCCATCCATTAACCACCATCACTATAGAAAAGCATGAACAATTACAGAATCAGCAAAAATCACAGGATGTAGGTGTTTTTGTGACTTTGGTCTCACCAAATAAACCTCTCCACTTTTTACTTCAGCTGATTGGTACAGTTATTTAATTTGAGTGTTCCTACCTTAATGAATGGAGTGTGCAACATGTTAGCCTCTATTGATACAATTTTGATTACCATATCATGTTTGTCTTTTCAGTTAAAACTGATTAAGACTGTTAAAATGGCAATATTTACAAAACATAAATAAGGAAAAAAGTCAAAATTAAAACGTACCCTGAGTAAAAATGTTTACCTAGGCTTTTTAGATCTAGCAGTCAGCCTACAAAAAAAGACTTGCACAATTCCATCTTTCCTTTTATTAGTCCACATTGTTAAATTCATTGTGGGCCTATATCCTTATTACTTAATATTATAGTATGAAGTTGAATCTTGACTTCCCTGATGCTGTGGAAATCCAGGCTGTTCATTGGAAAAAAGGCAGGTTCACAAGTAGGGTCTGAAATGCTGCAGAGAATGTACCTCTTTGCACCCAGTGATTAAACATATACAGTATAAAGTCAAATTATCCAGGCCAATATCCAGTTCAACCTTCTGCCAGAAAAATAGCCCTTAGTCAGAACAAAGTCCATTGTATGCAATGTATAACCTTACAGTGAAGAAAAGCTTATATATTGAGTAAATGAAGGGATTCTGCTCCTTGTTTCTTTGATGTACCTCACAGCTCAGCTCACAATATGAATTAATGAATCCTGAATAAAAGGAGGGTGCATTTAATACATCTTTCAATCATTCTACCTTTAGTTCTTTTAAAATATGCTCCATAGAGGCAGGTTCAGACTCCGGTCTTGTGCAGCTTGGAGCTGTCCCTTTGTGTAGGACAATCACTGACTATTAAGGGACTGCTTGGAAGAGAGTGTGTATTGTATTTTGGGTCTGTGTGGTTGGGTGGGTGTGTGCTGTGGTAAAAGTTGCAACATGAAATCCATCGGCAGCGGGAGAGAACTAGCCCACAGGGCTTTTGAGGCTGTTTTGAGTTTCCACCTTCTGAAAAAAAAGAAAAAACTGGAAGCTCAAACTTAATCCTACCCCCACAGGGCGAGAAACCCAATGTACAAGAAAAGTAAACAGAGTGAGCTAATGAACCAAGCTAATGAAACAAATATGATATAATTAAATAACTTTGCTAATACATTTTTTAGGTTGAACAATGAAAGGAAGGTAATTTTGTTTTTAGATACCAAAGCATTTGGTAGATGTGTAACAAAACGAAATTGGTGATTTGGGGTTGTAATATATACTGTAGCTATGCCTGCAGCATGGATATGGAGATGGCATCATGGGTTCTTTACAGTCAGTCAGAGTTGAACACTGAAATCTCCCCCACCACCACCTGGGAGATTGTAAAGTGTGCTACAGTGCCCAAAGGAAGGATTCTCTTCTCTTCAGTGATCCCCCAGCTCAGATTTCAGGCATACTTGGGCGTAACCTGCTTGATCTGTGTTGTGTGGTCCTCTTCCAACCAAAACAAAAATAGTTTATCCTCAATTGGGGTAAGTTAGATAATCTATCACGTAGCTCAGCTCAGACAGCCACACTCTGCTGAAATCAGTACTATCATTCACGGCGAACCAAACACATGTCGTTGTGTGTCATAAATGAAAATAGTTGTGGACCACATTTGTGTCTGATGTTCTTTGGTATTTGGGAACCTTACTATTAGTGGAAGTTAGAGGACAATCACCTAAATCACATTGCTTCTGAGTTGGCAAAAATAACTATATTATTCCGTTTAGATATGTAGCCTCAAGACACCTCCACCTATGGGTTGAAGCAATTTCTTAAGATACTTGTGACCCTACCTCACAGTCATACGTTCAATGTTCTTTACACCATGCTGCTTACATTTCTTAACATTGGGTGTGAAAATTAGGGGATGAATGTAATGTAGCACATATTTGTGAATGTTTTGTTATCAAGGTAAGCTGCCTTTAATTCATGTGATCGCTTTAAGCTATGTCATTAGGACTTACCAAACCACAAAACTGCAGAGCAAGAGGGCAGAAAAAACACTCTCAAATTGGCAGCTTGGTATCATCTCATTCCCTGTAGACTAACAAGCAATTTTAGAGACAAAAACCCGAATGATTAAGTAAAGATCTATAGTGGAAGATTTGTGCTTTGAAGAGGTGAAAGAACATCAAGTTTACTCAAGTCAGAGTAGCAGTTACATTAGCTGAGTAATGTGTTTTTCTTTCCTTTCCAAGTGACAAAATTTTAGCTCAACACAACTCACAAACATGCAGTGACAGCCGAGAAATACAAGCTGCTAAACTGGACTAGTTGGGTTCGGTTCTTACAATGTCAAATGTGCATTTACAAGTTTTGAAAAGAATCCATGTTACTGGCTACCTGAAAAACACAACTGCTGCTGTCAGAATCACCAATGGAAAAAATGGTAGTGGTTATATTCAAAATTTAACTTGCTGTTGTTTATTTTGGTCATGAATTAGAAAGAAACTTCTGGGGCCTATGCGTGAGTCAGTCAAAGGCCGAACTTAGACATGACATTCATATTTACCTGCTGTTTCCTTCAATGTGTCAATGTTTAGTCTTTTCATGATTTAGAAAGAAACTTCTTGGGCGTATGGATGAGTCAGTCAAGGGCTGAATTCAGAAATGACATTCTTGCTTACCCACTGTTTCTTTCAATGTGTCAAAATAATTTTCTGTAACATATGTCAACTTCATAAAACCTTAGGTTGATGATTTTACAGCAAAAATATTTATGTATATCGTGACCTTCTTAAAATAATTGCCTGACTGACAAAAATATTTTTCTTTGCCTAAATCAAGTCCTTACTCATCATATGAGTGAGTATTTTGTGTTTTCTGAAAAATTTGATAAAAAGTAATCTAGGTTTTCATGTGTGTGTATGTGTATATATACATACTTTTATTTTTATTTTTTCAATCTTTTATCTTTGATATCATTCCTTTTAACAAACTGACCCCATTTTGATTCTTCAATGGAACTTACAAATGATAATCATTAAATTGAAATTCTCAAAAAACTTAGTTTGGTCTGAATGTGAACTGAATCTCATAAGATGGAAATACATTTTACATAGATCAAAGTTCTCAAATTATACTAAATGCATATAAGGAAAAGGGAAGGAAGTCATTAAAGAGAAACATCTTATGTTCATGTGGGAACAAGAAATACTTCAGATATTTCCGATGTTGGTATTTAACCATATTGCAGGATACAATCTGCTCGGAAGTACTGTCCAAATCAAAATTTATCACTTGAAAAACTGTACATGGATAATATAATGTGAAACGCTTCTTGTTATTGCACTATACCTGGCCAAAATAAGAAATGACTCCTTGGGCAAAGCAAGACAATATTTGAGAAATTTGTTTTCTTTTAAATACTCAGAGACCTGCATTGCTATTATTACTAAAAGCTACTCTGTAAGTTCCAGAAAGAAACAAAAAGCCTGAAATGTCCAAAGAAAAACAAAAAGCTGTTTTCTGATGCTAATTTAATACTGGAGAAAGACAGAGAAGTGGATTAAGGCAGCAAGAAAGCTGGTTGGAAAGTAAAGCTGATAAAGTGTTGGAGTTACCCCTGAGGAAAATTTGCAGACATTCATTTCCTCCAATCTGTCAGTATGGACAGTGTAAGTGAGGGAGCATGAGGGCCTGTAACAAACAGGTCAGGGGAAAAAAAGGAGGAGTAATAAGCCCATATGAGTCTCCAGGGATTTTGGGAGACCCCAGACCAACGAGCTGCATCCTTCTCTGGATGCACTTAGATCTATGAGGATTGGAACAAGATAAACTTCTTTCTACCAGTGTAGTGTGAAGCTGTTTTCTTATTTTTCACATCAGGGACAATACAAAGCTTTGTGTGACTTGAATTTTGTATTTAGGCTGTTAGCTGTGGAAACCATGTGTTATGCAGGCACTGTATGATTCAGTCATTAGCAATGAAAACCGTACTGTCTTAGGTAACTTCTCCCAGTTGAACCTCAACCCCATTCCCAAATCTAACATGGCGTAGAACTGGATCCACCATCAGAGCCATGGCATTAGTTTACCCCAAATAAAATTGCTTTGTGGTATCTGATGCAAAATTCCATTCCACTGGTCATCTTGTTGTTTGTCATTCAGTTTTTTTCAAGACTTGTTTCGTTATCAGAAAAAGATCAATCAAATTGGTAGTAATATTAACTTTGCAATGTCATTTTGATGGGTGAATTAATTTCAAAATATACAGGAAAAACTTATTTCAAGTCAACCGACAAGATATAAAGTATTTGCAATTTCATGGTTACATTACACCAAATATGCAGCACTGTCCATGTATCCCACTCTCTGCAGTCATGAAATTAAAACTACATGACATGGGATGCAATTCTTTTGAAAATCTTTTTTATACAGTACAAACAGTTAAAAAAAATAAACAAGAAATAAAATGTTAATACCTGCCCTTTGATTCTCTTAATTTATTCAAATTGTTTGGTTTTATATGACATTATTTAAGCTGCTGTGCACTGAACACTTCTGACCAAACAATTCTGTCCTCAAATTATCAAAAATAATAAGTGCAGTGGGAGTCTAGTGAACTGCCTGGCGCCATCATGCTCTAAAACATATCATTACTGTAACCACAAGGTTAGAACAAAACAACTCAGACCACTGAACTACAAATGTATCTTACCACATTACTCAAACATGAAAAATGTCAAGAAATATTTTCATTAAACTTGCAACAGATTAACCATACTTTTCATTCTATGATAAAGTTGAAGGGTGCATTTGAGAGGAATATCTTGCTGTCAGGGTAGTGTCTATTTGGGGCCCGTTAAGATGCTGACTGTGGTGTTTGATAATAAATAAATGTCTGTTCATTTATTTTATCCAACTAGTGGTAGAGTACTGATGCTGCTCAAACACCAGCTAAAGCCTAATGTATTAACATAAAGCGAAATCTCTTTTTTGTGCCTTTACAAGGACAATGAACCAATGTATATAATGTCTATATGATTCTGGTAGAGTCAGACGGATACCATAGTAATTTCAACAACTGCATTCATTGATGTCATGGATCATCGTCAAATCATGAATTCAATTCAGCTAGTCCAGCTGAACTATATTAGTATTAGAATTGGAGCAGTTCCTTATTGAGTAATCTATGCTACAAATCCTTCACACAGGGATGCAGGGGGCCTGGAGATAATCTGACATATACTGAGTAAGGGGAGGACTACATCCTCATTAGCAATTACAGGCAATTTAGTTTTGTCAGTTAATCTCCAACAACCTACATTGGCATGGGGAGCTTTTTTCCAACTGGACCTGAACCAGTAACCTCAGTTGGAACATGTACAAGGAAAGAGTTTTTACTGTTAAAGTATTTCAAGTCATAATTCATTTTGCTGTTTTTTTCTGCATAAAAAAGTCTAACATGGACTCTGACCTTAAATAAGAGATATTCAAGGTCAGAGGGTACATTTATGCAACAGGTGCTGTTCATCACTCAACGGGTACATTCATACACACACACACACACACACACACACATTTTCACAGTAAGTGTTACATACCCCTGTGTTGAACACAGGTGTAAAAAAAATTTTTACAAAGACCAAAGTGTAAACAGGCCTTCCTTATAGCCAGATGGCCAACATAAAAGGGATTGTGCCATGTTTGGAGGCTGCTTTTGGATTGCTAGGTAGCCTATTGACACAGCTGCAGGCCCCACCTTATGCCCATATTGCCTGAAGAAAAGAGACTCACATGGAAGCCTGCAAGTTTTGCAATCTGTTATTTTGAAGGGTAAAAGAAAATCCAAACAGACTGAAGACACTCTGAAGAGTCCAAACAAAAACTCAACAAGCTTGTATAAGTCCAGTTGGATCCCAAGCTTTTGTAACAAGAAAATTGTCTCTCTCTTCGCATACATATATGCACATATAGATGCATGCATACAATAAATCTGTTTGGTCTTTGGTTTCATATTTGTGTGTGAACCACCATTCTCCAACTGTTGCGAGGAAAGTGCTTTTACCTCAAAAGGGTGCAAGGCAATTACTAGTTTCAATCCAAGAAGCAGAAAATCAAACGCAGCAGTGGAGGGTGCAATCGAAAAGATGACTATTTATAGTGAGGTTTTTTGGCATTTGAAGTGGATGACCACCTTTGTGTTTGAGATGGAACACTAGGACGAGGCAAATTATCACATAATTACACCCTGGTAGGTCCTGACCTATCATTTTGTCGAAATGTGAAAGGAATGATTCCGCAGTAGTTTTATCAATGATGGCAATGAATTTCAAACAGAAGTTAAAAAAATCTATAGGACTTCATACTGATGAAAGAAAGGAAACACATACACACACACAAGAGACAATATTCTATCTCTGTGCTTAAGGCTCTGATTTTGGAAAGTAAAGAAAACCTGTTTGATTCTGCTGTCAAAACAACTTTGATGTCAGATAATGAAGTGTATCTTCTTTATGCACTGAAGACCTTTTGAATTGAAAGACAACACAATAAATTTTCAGTCTTTATCAGTAATTGGATACCAAACTTAATAGCAATTAACTGGAACTATAACTTCAGATCGTCAGTAGGAACTTGGCACCACACATTTTCTGATCAATTCTTATTTAAAAAGTTACTTTCAGTTCATACAACTATCAATTTTCAGTATGGTGAAACAACCGATTACATTCTAAATATAAGATAAGACAAGATAAGGTAAGGTAATATTATGTAAGATAAGCTAAGCTTAGACCAAGTAAGGTAAAGTAAGATGAAGCAAAGCAAGAAAAAATGAGTTAAAGTTGATAAAAAAAGGATGAAGAAGAGAACTGAATAAATACTTCCATACTGGCTGTGCTTCTGGACATCACTGAGACTCTTGACCTAACCCTGTTTCATCACATCCTCAAATCCTCTCAATCATTTGGTGCAAGGTCTGTGTTCAATTTTTTACCCTTCCGTTGCAATTACTGATCTCCGTTATAAAAAGGACACACACCTTGAAATCATGTTTTATGTTAAATGATGCATATTATTTCAATGCAAATATGCAGTGCTTTTTTAAATACACAATTCAAAGAATGGATGTTAAAAACATTTGTATTGTATATATAATATTTTGATACTGCTACAATTTTAGGATCATTGTAAAATATGGAAAGATTTAAAAATAGGCTAGATTTAATAACTGATTCTGAATTATGATTATTTCTGTTGGCTTATTTTCCCTTTGTATTTGTAATGGGACCTGGAAGGATTTAAGTAAGATAGATGTCACATAAAAATGGCTTCATCATCTGGTGTTACAACATGTTTTAATGGATGTTGCATTTTGATTTGTTAGTTTTGTGTTCCGTGATATAGCAAAGGAGATAAAGCCATTTTTTTGATTAAACTCACTGAAGAGAAAAGGAAGCTATGAGTAAGATGTGTTACTTTCCAGGCTATTGTATAAGTTTAATGTAAATGGTTTTACCTTTTTCAGAACACATGAATGCCCCATGCTCAAAAACCAATCGTGTTTTGCAGTCCTTGACTCATTTTGTTCTAAGAATATACACATTATAATTCACTTGGCTTTGTCTGGGTAACCCTGCAGGACTGAGAGGAAGCTCCATGATCCAGGCTGCTGAGTGGGCTGGGCTCAGCAGATGCAGGGACACTAAATCACCAGTGACCTTACGGTAAACATGTGAGCTTTATAGCAGCCCTGGCTTTCAGACCTTGATGTCAATATTTGGTCCCATTACCGGTGGTCAGTGCTGTGACGCATTTAGCAAGAAGGGAATGTGTGCTGCAGCCTTCCACAGATTGTCCAGACAGTGATAAACAAAAAAGTTAGATGAAAGTAATCCAATGTCCTCTCTAATATCAAAGACAACAAATCATTAGTCCACCGCCATGAACCACAAGTTACTATTAAAAAAGGCAATCCAAAAAGTAAAAGCTGAATCAAAGCAAAATTCAGATTTTACCAAACGCTCGAGTGTTAATTATATTTAAAGTGACAGGAATTTAAACCTGATACGTACCAGATGTGCATATGTTAGACATCTGGCATACCCAACATGACCAATAAGCACAACCTCATCCTCTTTTATGCAGTTTACTGCATCTCTCATTCTTACTTTTGAGAGTTGAAATTAAGAACAAGTATAATTACTTTGCTTTTAGCCAAGGTCAGATGAGTGTAATTCATCTCAACCATAACCTTGCCTAACCCAAAATGTAATGAATAGCTGATATTTCAGATATTTCAACCCCTTAGGTACACTCACACAATCTTTGTTGTTATCCAGTTTCCCCTTCAGAACCTATAAAATCTCATCATTTTCGTGTGTGTGTGTTCGTAGAATCCATTTTTGCAGGGATCATGACACATTGTGAAAGCACCGGGTGATTAATAGCAATTTATCCAACTTTGAAATCTTAATCACCCCCCCGGAGAAATATTCTACTCACAAAGCCTTATCAAAGCTCCTGGTTTGTTTCCTTTCCATCAACTTTTACAGAAAGCTTAATAATGCCCTGCCCTGTCCAGAGCATCCAGATCTGGTATCAGTCAACCTCCTCTCAACCCATGTCTTAGTGAGTTCCCTCCAAATATGGAATCTCAGAGCTAAGGCCCCTTTGGTAGTGGCGCCCAGGGCACTGTGAGTCATGGAAGTTCTAATGGCTTTCGAATGAAGTTTTAAAACCTGATGCCAACAGGTCAGGTGCTTTAGCCTTGATAGGTCGGTTTTATACTACGTGTACTCTTCACTCTGAAGAAATGCATATGTGCTCTACCGTTGTGAGAGTCTGTGGGGAACAAGTGAGTATTTGCTTCTCTAAGCGCTGATTATGTCCATTGATGTTAATGTTTACAGTGGATCATCTGCCTTGAAAGACACGTTGAAAGGATTTTTATAATGCTGTACTGTATATGATAATGACTGTATTTCTTTACAATTCCATTAAAAGCAAATCAAACACAAGCATGAAAAAGTGTTTAATAGATGAAAGTGAAGCTTTGTGTAAGTAATTGTGACTTGAGTTTGACATGTTTTTGTCAGCACATTATAAGAGCTGAAGAGATAAGGCTTCAGAATAACTTGTTGACTATCTTGTTCTTATAGTTTGACAGCAGATTTGTGGGATAATGCACTTTTATTTTGTGCCATTTCCACATGATCATAAGTTTGAAAGTTTTATGCAAGTTATATCGAAAGGGCAGTATGATATTTTCATAATAACTTGCCGTCCTTCCCCCTCCAATATAATTGATTAATCTAAATGTGTGATGAATCATGCACTCATTTCCATAATCTAGAGAGGAGATGCCAGCCATTACTCTGTTTGTGCTTTGGCCTGTGGTATTTAGCATTTTCTGATCTATCCCTCTTAGGACAAAAATGGCTGGGTGGGTTGAAGCTCCTATTCACTGCCATAACTAACTGCTATAGCCAATCAGAATGCACCAAAAGGGCTTGTCTTGCTTTGCATTTTCAATAGAAATATGTAGAATATGAGGAAACAAATAGCACATTAATTTCTGTTTCACAGATACTTTATTAATACCACTGGTTTCATGCCAGTCATGTAGTAATCAGTTCAACTTGATCAATCGCTCTTTAATAATCAAATGAAAACACTTAGAACCATGGGTTATTTTTGTTGGCCAACACAGCCAAGCTCAAAGCATGGCCAGACTGCAAAGAGGTATTAGCCAAAGACAAATTACAAATACAAGGAAATTTACTGAGTGCTGATTTTCCAAAGTATTCTTCTTTCAGAGAAAGTAGAAAGTTATCATTGGATCTAGAACAGGGGCGCTCATACTTTTTGGGCTTGCGAGCTACTCTTGAAACGACCGAATCAAAATGATCTACCAGCAATAGAATTGATCTACCAGCAATATAAATATATATATATATATATTTATTTATTTATACACACACACACACACACACACACACACACACACACACACACACACAAACACACACACACACAAACACACACACACACATATAAATATATTTATATTCACATATATT